>JARUHE010343430.1:0-10372 GCA_031471125.1 Archaeomysis grebnitzkii | reverse complement strand
AACCAGACCCAACGTTGCTTAACTTCGCTGATCATACGGGAAGCGGTGTTTCAACGTGGCCAAGGCCGTTGACTTTATTGGTTAATAATTACTCTATGTTTACCAATCATAAATTTCAAGTTCAATTACGGTTTGATAGAAACCAACACAGTGAATTATAATAGAGATCTTCCTCAAAATAATTTAGCAAGATGAAGACCGAATCAACCATGGGGGTTGAGAAACCCATTTATATTTATTTAATAGACATTTTAGACTTAGTTAATTTATCGTCAAATTCATAGTTAACCAGAATTTTTATTGGCCGGTTTGTAGAGAATTATATTGGAAATAAATGAATATATATATAGTATTGTATTCAACAATTAAACAAATTTAGAATTTTTTTTTTGAAAATATGAACACAACATTTATTTTACTTAAACATTTGGTATTCATATTACATTTTGAAATAAAGAAAGAACAAAAAAATCAATTTTATTTCAATTTTTACATACAATCAAGCTTTATAAAAATTAGAATTTAATCTGAAAAATATCTGAAACTATTTTAATTAGTGATGCACTGGATGTGAAATTTTCACATTCTGTTGGATCCGGATATTACCAGATTCATTGCCAGATATCCGCCCGGATTTCGGATGTTTTACTGTTTGTATACTTATACAGTAAGACTTTTAAAATATAAATACTGTGTATAAATGTTTCAAATGTTTGAATACAAATAATGTAGTGTATATAATTGTTTTAAATATTGTAAAAACCTTCTAGGTAAATCACATGAACAAATTGTGAAAAAATTAAAATAATTTTACCAAAACCGGTATCATGAAATCTGGCCAAACCGGATATCCGGAAAAATCTCATATCTGGCCGGTAGTGAATCCGGACATCAATAATAAACAACTTTTACGACAGTTTTGAAATTGGGAACATCTCTATTCTAAGTTAATTAGACGAATGCTGGATAGGATTTCAATTAGTTTTAATAAAATTTTTCCCCCTTTTTCAAGAGGTTTGTGTAGTCAAATGAAAATTTATTTGTTATCAACAATTCAAACTATAACTATTCATGAAATAAATTATAACGTTTGTTTAGTTTTTTCAAACAAAAAGTATTTTTTTTATCCGACAATTGTGCAATTATCCTAATTAAAAAATGAACAGACAACTTTGCTATCAACCATTTGTAATTTTCACATAAAAAGTTTCTTTTAATTGTTGTTTTTTTCAAATAATTACTTATACCCAAATAAATATTTGATATATAATTCATCGAATTACTACAAGATATATAAAATTTATAAAAAAAAGTATCACTATTAACATAAAATACATTTTACAATACATTATTTACATACAACTTTATCACACGAATCAAATCTTTGAAAGAATTAGGTTACAATTGATCACTTTAATTTGAAGTAGCATCTCGTGTTTCCGATACTAACCAGACATAACATTGTATTAGAAACAATGGTTGTAGGTAATGTTAAAAAAGTTTCAGAATACTATTAGAAAATCTTTATATACACATTTTTTCGTAAACATCGCTTTGGAACATTTGGCTATTTGATATTTTGAGGATTCTAGATGCACTGTTGATAGTGTCTACTTTGCACTCTACATAGTATTCAACTCCTCGAACCAGCATTACGTTCAACCCATTTGCGCCGAAGTTTATTTGATTTCCATAATAATTAAGCTTGTTAGAAAGCATTTCTTAGCTGTCCGTTCAAATGGACCGTCGGCATGAATGGGTTATGGTAAATGATCATAATATTTTAGAAGTGCACCAAAACAATGCCACCAAATCACAAGAACAGAGAACGACAATTTGAATTGTAAAATATATATTAAAGATTTTAAAAGAAAAGCCAAAAAAAACTATTGTCATAGAAAAAAGAAATAACTGATTTTAAAAAAATTAACTTTTTGTATTCAGTCTTTGACCCAGTTTCAAATACATCATTTATGTAAACAAAATTTTCTTTTAAATTCTTTTTATCCCTGTTCAATATTTTCAATCGAAGAAGATATCTGGTTGTCTAATGTATAAAAGTTAAATCATATCACAATCAGTAGAAAAGAAAAGAAAATTAAATTAATTATATATTATGCCAAAAAGGAGTTAAATTATTTTAAATTAAAGTTATCATTAATTCAACATTTTTAAATAATAATAATAAATTATTATTTCTAATTAAAGTTATCATTAATTTAATATTGCAGTTTTTAAATAATTACATAACTGGAATAATCATAAAATGTCAAAATTAAATTTCATCATTGGAATGATGGATTATTCGAAGCTTTATCCAAGCCTGATAATGCAACTTTAGATTGTGTTGTGTAATTTTTCCATGGAAGAACCTTTCAAAAACCTTAAAATAGCCTTTAAAGAACCTTTCAAAAACCTTAAAATAGCCTTTAAAGAACCTTTCAAAAACCTTAAAATAGCCTTTAAAGAACCTTAAAAGAACCTTTCAAAAACCTTAAAATAGCCTTTAAAGAACCTTTCAAAAACCTTAAAATATCCTTTAAGGAACCTTTAAGGAACCTTTAAAAAACCTTTAAGGAACCTTTAAAGAATCTTTAAAGAACCTTGAAAGAACATTTAAGGAACCTTTAAAAAACCTTGAAAGAACATTTAAGGAACCTTTAAAAAACCTTAAAAGAACCTTGAAAGAACATTTAAGGAACCTCTAAAAAACCTTAAAAGAACCTTGAAAGAACATTTAAGGAACCTTTAAAAAACCTTAAAAGAACCTTGAAAGAACATTTAAGGAACATTTAAGGAACATTTAAGGAACCTTTAAAAAACCTTAAAAGAACCTTGAAAGAACATTTAAGGAACCTTAAAGAAGGTCCATGTACTCCCCTCCTTCCAAGCCCTGCTGGCCAAGAACCTGCTGATTAAGCACTTGTTGGCCCATTTGTTGTTGGTTGAGGACCTGTTGGTTCTGGTTGATTGGCCGCATTCCTCCTTGCTGCATCATCATCATTTGAGGCTGAGATTGCTGCTGGGGCTGCAGACGGTGCTGGAGAATTGGTCTGTGACCTTGAGCGGTGTTGGCCGGTTGCATCATCCTACTTCCTGGACCTCCCACTTGACTCATTCCCATTGGTCGTTGCTGCTGCATGTGCAACTGCAACTGCGGATTTTGCCTCATGATGAGATTGTCTGACTGCTGCTGTTGTTGTTGTTGCTGTTGCTGCTGCTGCTGCATTTGCTGTATCGGTAATGGTCGCATCAAAGAATTGGTTAGTACAGATTGAGAGTTCTGCTGCGTTTGTTGATTTATCACACCAGGTCCTTGACTAACCTGACCCCCTGTCATAAGCTGATTTGGGTTGATTCCTCCAGGTACTGTTCTGGCTTGGGCTATGTTAGCATTCTGTTGAAGAATCATGCCACCTGTTGGCCTTTGGCCTATCACACTCGTACTTGACATTGGAGAAAGATTTTGTGTAGATATTCCGCCGACCGTTTGATTCATTGTCATTACACCTTGCATTTGTACTTGTGCCTTTCTTACAACTCCAGCTGCCGACTTTTGATTTTGAACATCCCGTATTTTGTTCATGAAGGAAGTCTGATCAAAAGGTATGAACCCAACATAGGCTTTTTTATCTGGTGAGAACAAAAGAATAATTACTTTAATCTCACTTGTTGCATTGTTTAAATACATACAACCAGCCATTCCCTTAGTTAGAAAGTTCGTCAACACATCAAGAGAAGCACTAGGTTCAGGTATAAACATTACGGTGCACACATTTTGAAAGTATGAAGTACCGATTGAGCTTAAAATATTCTTCGGCATTAACTGCATTACTAATGTTGA
This sequence comes from Archaeomysis grebnitzkii, assembly GCA_031471125.1. Lineage (NCBI taxonomy): Eukaryota > Metazoa > Arthropoda > Malacostraca > Mysida > Mysidae > Archaeomysis > Archaeomysis grebnitzkii. Next base: position 6,528 of record JARUHE010343430.1, on the reverse strand, counting down.
AGGCCAGCCATCGGTTTTAACTTGGGGCTCTCCAGTTGCACTATTAACTGGTGCAGCCATTGTACACTTAATTTGGTGAAGATTTGTCTGATTGTCATTCTTACGTTCATGCCATTCTAGTGTACCCTGCCACACTGGATGCTTCTGGTTAGGTGACACATTAGGATTCATTTGAGGATTGTTTGCATAAGTCATCTGAGTTCTCGGACCCATGTTCATGGCACCAGGAACCGTCGGTTGAAGATGCTGACAAGGATTTATGGCATTAGATGCTTGCTGTGAACCTTGAGGGTTTGGCTGCGGATTTTGCTGGTTATTTGGAATGATTCCACCACCGTTTCCTGGCCACCTTTGGCGTGGTATGTTGTGAGACTGTTGCCCAATCACACGACCAGGTCCTCCCTGGACTTGTGGATTTTTTATATTGATTCCAGCATTCACATTTGGTCCCAGTTGCGTTTGTGCTTGCTGTGGTCGAACACCAACAACGGTGTTGGTTTGCTGAGTACTTGGAGATCCCATCGATTGACTTGGCGAAGGAATGGCATGACTTATAGGATTCGGCACATTTTGTGGGACACCGGCGCCAAGAGATGTTGAAATTGGAGGATTTAGATTAGTTGAGGGAGTGGTTATATTGCTCACAGCAGGTTGGTTCACTAGAGACTGGCTTATTGGTTGTTCCTTCAGTGTGTAGCCATTCAAGAGAACTAAGTGTTGTGGTTTTGTGGAATAATTTTTCAAGGATATGGATGACCTATCACCACCTGCAGATTCAAACAATCTGTACAATTCTATTAACTTATGTGCACCAATTATAGAAAGTTTTATTCCACTTTTTTGTATGTCTTGAACTGTCTTGTCATATGATGTTCCACACCAAGAACTCACTAAAGGAACACTTTGCGTCAGTAAGATGCAACATTTTCTTGTAGCTTCTGCATTATGTTTAGCTTGTAAAGACTTGAATAAATTTACAGCAGCAGACAGTCCTTCAATAATAAACGCTTGTCTAGTAAAATTTTTGTTAGAATACCTGTAAAACAAAAAAATTATTGTGAATTATTACCAATCATTTAAGAATTATATGAACTAGAATATATAAAACTAACTTTCAAACATAAAGAAAATGTTACCATAATGTAAATATGCATTGACAATAGCACAAGTAAGGCAAGTACTATATTATTCAAACGTGGGTTGCCTTATTTCTGCTATTGTCATAAAAAATATTTCAAGAGGTTGAAAAAATTCCCACATTGATTCTATGAAAGAAATGACAAATAAAAAGTAACTGCATAATCAGCAAACTAATTGATGTTTGCAAAATAAATTGTTCTCAATTCATAAGACATTAACATTTTGATCGTAATCTTTCATTTTTTTAATCTACATTTTGTGATTTTCCAACAAAAGATTCAAGAAAATACATCCGTTATTTTCATTTTTCATTGAAAAAAAACATCACTGAAGTAAAGTTAACAAAATATCTAGCATGTCTTTTGCCTCTACTAAGAATAAAAAGAAGGCAATGAATTGAAACAGATTTAAAAAAAAAATCTTAAGTGTTCCTAAGGGTCTAGAGGAGCATAACAAAGGCCAATTTCATCAACCCCACCTCTAACCCATGCAAAATTCAGCAAACCATATTCTACAAATTCAAGCTTTAAAATTAATTCACAATACATCTATTGTATAATGCTTTATTTGTTAAGAATTTTATTTACTTACTGGTCACCCACAAGCTTTTTTCCTCAGGACAAAAATAACCAAGTGATAACTTCAAAACTAAAATTACCAAAAATCTATAATTTTGCTGGCATAAATGTGAAAGAAATGCCCAGCTGATCCATAACATATTTCAAAATTTGTTCTTCAAGCTAGGTGAGTAATGATCACTATCATCATCATCCTTGTTTATCATCTATCTGTTCCGACTTCAGCTCGGTTGGATGTGCAGATGACTCCCTTCCATTCAGTCCTATCCTAAGCCATATCTTCGGTTATTACCATCACTCTCATATCCTCTTCCATGCATGTCCTCCACGTCTACCATGGTCTTCCATCCTCCACCATCAATTCACCAACTGCCATCAAAGGATCCCCTGGAGTCGACCTAACATCATGGCCAAACTATCTTAGTTCTTCTTCCATCTCCACCAGCCTGCACTTATATGCCACATCACCAATACTTGTGGTATCCTACCAACCAGTCCCAGCATTCTCCTATCACATCCCCTCATCAATCCATCTGCCAATATCCAAGTCTCAGTTCCATACAACAAGGCAGTCCTCACACAAGCTCCATACACCATGTCTCTTCTCCTAAGGGGAATGCCTCAATTCAGCAGAAACCCCGAAACTTCTCTCCACTTAAACCAACCAACCACAATTCTTACCCTCACCACTCTCTCCAGACCTGCCTCACAGTCAAACACATCACCTAGGTAATGAAAATGATCCACCTCCTCCAGCACCCTCCCCCCTGCACATTCCAATTATCACGATCATAGTCTTTGCCACTCTGCCGTTTTTTCCTAAAACCTGGACACACAAAGTTCCTCCAACCAACCAGTCTTCTCAGACCAGAACATTTCTTATGACACCTCTTTCCACACTGAATACATAGTATTGAATTAACCACAGGTTCCACATGGCCACCTTCCTGATTCTATCTTTTCCAGTAACAAGTGCTTGAGTTTTCTCCATGTTAACTTTCAATCCCCATCCTCCAATTCACATACAATTGTACAACTCCTATTTTAGAGTCTGCTGTCAGAAATAAGTCATTGGGATACAACCCCCATGGTCCCTCACCTCTCCACTCCTTCCTTAGCCTCATCCAGAACAGTGACAAACAGCATAAGACTTAGTCCTGAGCCTTGATGCACCCAACCGTGATATCAAAATCTTCTGACACTCCAGCCATAATTCTCACTCAGGATCTTCACTTCATTGCTAATCTAATAGGTCTCTCTGGTACTCCCTGTATTCTCAACACCCAAACTATAACTTCTCTTGGGAATGCGGTGAAAAGCCTTCTCCAAATCTACAGAGATGTGATAAACTTTTCTTCATCTGTCTAAATTTTTCTTGCAGCTGCCTCATAACAAGAATTGCATTCATTGCTGATTTTCCGGCTATGAGTCCAAACTGCCTATCATTAATCTTTATGTCTCTTTGCCCTAGCCAGCTCCAAGAACGTTATTCCTCTATACTTTTCACATCTTAAGGCATCTCATTTTCCTTTGTACAATGGACTCATTATATAATTTTTCCCGTCTCCAGGGCTTTTCTCCTCGAATATTACCATTCTGAATGTCTGTTAGTTCATCAATGTCAATTTCTCCTAAGCTCTTTAACATACAACTAGTCAAATCAGATGGAACTGGTGCTTTCCCATTCTTCATTTTATCTAGTGCATTTTTCACTTCAATGGGTTCCTCAACTCTTCCAACATCCTCAAGTTCATATTCTTTAGTTTCATTTAGGAGAATTTTCAAAACATCCTCAACTTGAACATTATCTTGCTGATTCTTAACAAACTTTGCTCTTGTGATATCTTTTTCTTCTCTCTTTATCTGTTTTGCTAATTTGAACAAATTGGTCACTCCCACAACCCCATTCAAGTATTCACTACCATTACCATGCCGTTTTCTTGGCCCTTTCCACTCTAGCTTGCCTCTTCATTTCTTTGTACTTTGTTTTATGGTCTTCTCTTCCAGATTTCCATCATACTTTGTATGCTTCTTTTTTTCTTTATAGCCCCTTGGACCAGCTCATTCGACCACCATGTCTCTTTTTCAATTCTTCTATTTCCCTTTGTTTCGCCACACACTTCTCTCGCTGCTTCCAGTACATTTCTCTTGAATGAATCACAATTTCCTGAATCTACCTGCATTCTTCTCCCAACATTTTATTAAAACTTCATTCTTACTTTTTCAGCTTTCAATCTATTATTCTTCTATTCCAATGAAACCTTTTTTTATCATTTCCTTTATCTGCACCATTGCAACTATTAATTTGTGTTGAGTTAAACATTCCTCACATGGTATTAATTTGCAATCATTCACTCTAACATGTGCTCTAACCAATATAAAATCATTTTTTGTTGCTGCTCTACCATTCTTAAAAGTAATTTGTTTTCAACATATTTCTGAAACATGTATTAAAAATCTTCAAATCATTCCCCGACAAAATTCTAAAGTTCTTTCTCCTTCCCTATTTCTCACACCATATCCCTAAATTCCCATCACCTCCTCAAACCCACTGTGATCATTTGGGTCTTCAGCTATAAACAGCAAATCATTCTCACAAACCTGCGAACCCTAGTCATCCAATATTCCTCAGAAATTTTCCTTCTCCTATTCAGTTTGTCCAACTTGTGGTGCATACACTGAGAATATATGTTCCACTCTTTATTTTCATAATCCGTGGTGTTGATCTCCCAATTTAAATAGCATCTTCAACCAGGTTTTCCATGATCATCATACCAACATTTGCCTCCCGGCCACTACTAATTACAACTCTTCTCCCCATCTCCCATCTGCAACCAGCACCCTTGTTTGACACCTCCTGTACACAACACACATCAGGCAATCTTCCCATCAACATGTCTACTTCTTTAACTCCTTACAGACATCGTTTTCACATCCACAGTGTACAGTCTTATCCCACCTCCATCACTATGATCTCGTGCGCCGGCACTTCTTGCCTATTTAAAGGCTGTTGGGTATGGGAGGCCATTTCTTCTTCCTTTTTCATCCTTGGCAAAAAAGGGTTACGGTCGCATGTCCTTTCTAACTCCAACCTCAGTTGATGGCCGAGGACATAACCTTTGCCTAAAAAGGCATCCTGCAAAGATTCAGAGATTTCCTTCTCCTAGTCTGTCATAAGGAACACTATTCTACAAGGCAGCAGAAGGTTTGTAGCCAGGATTTTCCTTCCCATAAGAGTTGACTACATAAACAGGTTGATGGGCAGTGTGATTGCTCAATTTTTTTCACCTTAACCATCCACATTGGGCATGGTACATGAACCAACGTTTTCAGTACAATAATAACTAATTTTTTTTTTCAAAAATTGTCAAAATACTTATCCCAAAATCATACATCACCACAACAGCATTCAAAGGTAAGTTGTATTAACTAGTTTTTCAGACTTAGTTTGATAATTAAAAAACATATACCAGATAGAAAATATATTAAAATGAGTAAACTAAATATAACTTACATATTATGCCAAGTGTACCACCGATATTAGTCTAATTAGATGTTAATTGACTAAATAGTAAAATATTTATGAAACAAGTATGGGGAAGATTGTAAATGAACAAAGGCTGTGACCGAGTAAAAGTTGTGAAGACAACAATATTATAAAAAAAATATAAATAAAAAATCTTTAAAGTATAACTAGAAAACCTATTATTTCAATAAACATTTATTTTACAGAAAAAATATTCTGGACAATATTGTTCAGAATTATATATAAAGCCATTCCTGATCAATGAAATAAAATCTGTAAAACAAAAATATTTTGTCAAAAATTTGCTAAGTGCTGAAAAAAACACCCCCACCTCTGCCCAAAGAATCAACAGTAGTTTATAGAAGCTGTTTGTCACAGCCTAGAAATTAAGAGCAACTTTAAAATTTTGCAAGGTAGTTCAAAAGGTAGTGGACCTTAATTTATTATGCATAAAAAGTGAAACTTCAGAGGAACATTTTAGTGCAGTGTGTAGGCCAGTATGAAATGTTCATTTTTGCGGAGATCTCTAGCGATGATTTTTTGAACATTCATTTACCTATATAGGCTACATATGTAAATATATATATTATATTTTATATATACTTCCAAAATCATTGCTAATTTTTTTGGGGTTGAATAAAGAACAAAATCTCTACAGAGAACATGGACATACTATTTACCTTGGTATGTAGGTGACTCTAATGTGCATGTATGAATTTTTAATATTTTCCCAACTGCAGAATTTGTCAGTTGAGGGCAACTCACCAATGAGTGGGGAAGTATAAGTGAGCACAATCATATTTTCATTTTAAACAAAATGACAGAATACTTGGGTCATTTTCAGCTTCAAGTAAACCCAGAAGTTACAAGGAGTGATGTCTAGAGATTAGGGAGCATGGTGAAGCACAGGTGTGTGTATTTCTTTAGGAAGAAAACTCTCGAACAAATTCAAGATTGACAGGTGGGTTATAAGGATAATGCTCTCAATTACCCGCTGTTCATAGGGCCCGCCATTTGCTTCCAACTGCATCAACAAGGGAAGACAAAACCTCTTAGTAATATTATTTTGTGATGGTTGTAGCATTTTTTGCATACCTCCCCCCTCCATCCTCAATGCGGAGGATGGGGGGGGGTCAACAACAATGACAACAATAACGTCCTTACTCAACTTGTTATGGTCCTGCCTTACTATTTTTACTTACTTACTTTTCTCCAGTTTTCGTCTGTTTTCCCTAAGTTTTAAGGGGTTCGACGTTTTATGAGGGCCCTCCATTGGTCTCTGTT
>JARUHE010343408.1:0-10373 GCA_031471125.1 Archaeomysis grebnitzkii | reverse complement strand
ATCTTACCTCAATTTATCTTACCTCAATTTCTCTTATTTCAATGTCTCTTACCTCAATATCTCTTACCTCAATTTATATTACCTCAATTTATCTTACCTCAATTTCTCTTACCTCAATTTCTATTACCTCAATTTATCTTACTTCAATTTCTCTTACCTCAATTTAACTTACCTCAATTTCTCTTACCTCAATTTCTCTTACCTCGATTTATCTTACCTCAATACCTCTTACCTCAATTTCTCTTACTTCAATTTATCTTACCTCAATTTATCTTACCTCAATTTCTCTTATTTCAATGTCTCTTACCTCAATATCTCTTACCTCAATTTATCTTACTTCAATTTATCTTACCTCAATTTATCTTACCTCAATTTCTCTTACCTCTATATCTCTTACCTCAATTTATCTTACCTCAATTTATCTTACCTCAATTTCTCTTACCTCAATTTCTCTTACCTCAATTTCTCTTACTTCAATTTATCTTATCTCGATTTAAATTACCTCGATTTATCTTACTTCAATATCTCTTACCTCAATTTCTCTTACTTCAATTTATCTTACCTGAATTTATCTTACCTCAATTTATCTTACCTCAATGTCTCTTACCTCAATATCTCTTACCTCAATTTCTTTTACTTCAATTTATCTTACCTCAATTTCTCTTACTTCAATTTATCTTACTTCAATTTATCTTACCACAATATTTGTACCTCACATTCTCTTACCTCAATTTCCCTTACCTCAATTATCTTACCTCAATTTCTCTTACCTCAATTTCTCTTACCTCAATTTCTCTTACCTCAATTTCTCTTACCCCAATTTCTTTTACCTCAGTTTCTCTTTCCTCAATTTCTCTTACCTCAATATCTCTTACCTCAGTTTCTATTACCTCAATTTCTCTTACCTCAATTTCTCTTACCTCAATTTCTCTTACCTCAACTTATCTTACCTCAATTTCTCTTACCTAAATTTCTCTTACCTCAATTTCTCTTACCTCAATTTATCTTACCTCAATTTCTCTTACCTCAACTTATCTTACCTCAATTTCTCTTACTTAAATTTATCTTACGTCAATTTCTTTTACCTCAATTTATCTTACCTTAATTTATCTTACCTCAATTTATCTTACTTAAATTTTGCTTACCTCAGTTTCTCTTACCTCAATTTCTCTTACCTCAATATATCTTACCTCAATTTATCTTACCTCAATTTCTCTTACCTCAATATATCTTACCTCAATTTCTCTTACCTAAATTTCTCTTACTTAAATTTATCTTACCTCAATTTATCTTACCTCAATTTCTCTTACCTCAATTTCCCTAACCTCAATTTATCTTACCTCAATTTCTCATACCTTAATTTATCGTTCCTCAATTTATCTTACCTCAATATCTCTTATCTCAATTTCTCTTACTTAAATTTATTTTACCTCAATTTATCTTACCCCAATTTATCTTACCTCAATTTTTCTAACCTCAATTTAACTTACCTCAATTTTTCTTACCCCAGTTTCTCTTTCCTCAACATCTCTTACCTCAATTTATCTTACCTAAATTTCTCTTACCTCATTTTATTTTACTTCAATTTCTCTTATTTCAATTTTTTTTACTTCAATTTCTCTTACTTAAATTTATCTTACCTCAATGTATCTTACCTCAATTTATCTTACCTCAATTTCTTTTACCTCAATTTCTCTAACCTCAATTTATCCTACCTCAATTTCTCTTACCTCAATTTCTCCTACCTCAATTTATCTTACTTAAATGTATTTTACCTCAATTTCTCTAACCTCAATTTATCTTACCTCAATTTCTCTTACCTCAATTTCCCTTGCCTCAATTTCTCTTACCTCAATTTCTCTTACCTCAATTTATCTTACCTCAATTTATCTCACCTCAATTTATCTTACCTCAATTTCTCTCACCTCAATTTATCTTACCTCAATTTCTTTTATCATAATATCTCTTACCTCAATCCTCTTACCTCAATTTCAAATTAGCAAAGTTGTGTAATCGCCTTAAGTCGTGTTCTTAACCACACTTGTTCTTGATTTAAATCATTTTTCTTGATTTAAATCACGTTAACACAATGTTATACAAGTTTGATTTAAATCAATAAAAAGTGAAGTCAAGAACACGTCTTTACTCAGACGTAATTATGCCTAATGCGGTTCTTCCATTAAAAGTTTATTTTTCGTAGGTTTATTTCACAACTTAACTCTTTAACGCCTGTAGGGACAAACAGTGTGGTTGTAGGGTTATTTTCAATGCAAATATAATTGTATTGTAGACCTTAGGGTAATGATATTTCAGGCGTTAATGGGTTAAAAACGTAAATATATCAAATCGATATTTTGTATTTACAATATATAAAGTTCTCTAACTGTTTGGTTATTTCTTTGTTTAATTATCTATTTGTTGATTTATTTATGTATGTATTGGTTAATTTATTTATTTATGTATGTATGAATTTATTTATTTATTTATATACATTTCAGTTTTACATTATAATCAACGTAAACAAATTAGTAAAAGGGGTGAAAGTTGCTAAAGACTGGCATTGTCGCGTCGCACGCTGTAAGAAAACTGCAGTATTTAAGGAAAGTTTAGCATTATCGTGACCCATCAAACAAAACCTAACCTGACTTTGCTCCTAAAATGGTTTTTGGTGGCCAAAAACACCTATTAGAACCAATATACCAATTAAAACCAGTACAGCTGGTATGTCAATTGTGAACATCAATTGAATCGCCAGTTTTCGTACAGCATGCGACGCGGCAATGCCGGTCCTTATCAACTTTGTCCGAAAAATAGTTACTACGACAAAAATTACTTCCTTGCAAGTTATTCAAATATAATTTTCCAAACAACATATAATAAAAAGGTTTTCTATTTTGAGATTATACCTTTGCGCTAAGGACAATATTAGAATTACAACATTTATGGGATAATAGTTAGGTTTCCTAGTTAAGTTACCCTGTCCAAATCTGTTCAAATACGAATGTTTTTTTCTTTGAAAGTTTCAATAAAGTATATTGTTTTAAATCAAAAAAATGATGATCAATTATGATTATTTTCAAATATTTAAAACATACAAAATTTATTTATTTATTTGTTTTAAATCCTAGGTTTAATGCATTCTATACAGTATGGTAATACATACTAGTGTAATGCTAGAGTGTTAAGATATTTAATAAATCATCAACATATATTGAAAAATAAATGAATATCAAACTAATAATCATGTAAAGTGTGTGTATTACCATATAAACATTGTATACTAACATTACTCGTCAAGCTTGAAAAAACAATTATAAGATTTAAATAATTCAGCTGTGATAAATTATACGTCGTATAGAGTCCAGATTTATAAGGCCAGTCAATTACAAAAACTAAATTTAAATAAATTGTCCAGCTCGCCCAAACAATCAAAAGACCAGACATGGCCAACTAGATAAATAAACACATTGGGGAATACCTCGACAAAACCATCAATTTAAATACCAAAATATATCAGAAACACCGCAACCAGAGTACCATTAAAGTGGTATTGCAATAGACTTTTCCGAAGATTTCTATAGAGTATATTTTAACTATGAAAAATCAACAAAACGCGCATCTAGAACGTGCATTTTGATTTCCCTTGAGAAGGCTATAGCCACCGTTGTTCTAATTGCAACCTCTGCCTTTGTAACATTTCTTTCTTCTTTTTAAGGTGCTTGCGACTTTCTTTTTTCTTTTTAAGGTGTCTGCTACTTTCGTTCTTCTTTTTAAGGTGTTTGTGAGTGTCTTTCTTCTTTCCAATGTATTGAACGTGTCTTTCTTCGTTTTGAGGTCTTTCTTCTTTTATTACTCAGGTGTGTTTTTATGTTTTTGTTGGTCAGTACAAATGTGTGAATGTACTATCTTTTTTGTTGATTTGTAAGGTAAACATTTTTTCTCCTTTGTTTGTTGGTTCTACTTAGTTTTTTTCTTGTTTATTATTCCAGGTAGCGTTTTTTAGCTTTTCTTTGTATGATTGTGTAATATTCTTCTTTTATATCTTTTTTGGTGAATTATGAATATTATTAAGATCTTTAATACTACAGAAGTTGTATTATTATCATTAGTATTACTATCATTTATAATTTTATTATTTTTTTTATTATTATATCGTTATAATGGTTATTAGTATGGTTATTCTTATTATTATTGTTATTGTTATTATCATCAGCATTAAAATTACTATTATTATTAATTATATTATTATCAACATTATTTTTCTTCTTATAACGAATCGTATTATTATTATTAATAGCATTATCAATATTATTGTTATAATCAATTATATTATTATTCTTATTATCATTACTAACATCATTATCATTAATTATATTATTATTCTTGTTATCATTACTAATATCATTATCATTATTATTATTGTTCTTATTGTTAATAGTATTGATATTATTATTCTTATTAATATTATTAATACAATTATTATTAACGTTATTATCATTATTACAACTAGTATTATTGTTATTAAGAACATTGAAATTATTATTGTTGACATTATCATAATCAGTATTATTATCATCATTATTATTAATATTTTTAATGTTATTTTTGTTATTATTATTAATATTTTTAATGTTATTTTTGTTATTATTATTTTTATTATTATTATAATTATTATTATTTTTATTTTTATTTTTATTATTATTATTTTTATTATTTTTATTATTATTATTATTATTATTATTATTATTATTATTATTATTATTATTATTATGCACCTACATGATGTAAAAAAGTCGTTTTAAGGTTTATTTAAATTTCCATTTATTATTTTAAATGTTGCATTATTTCCTTTATTATCGTTATCGTTTTTATTTATTGCGTAATTATCATTGTTGTTATTATTATTATTATTTTTTTATTCCTTTATTATCATTATTATTATTATTATTATTATTAATTCCTTTATTATAGTTATCGTTTTTATTTATTGCATAATTGTCATTATTGTTATTATTATTTATTCATTCTTTTTATTATCATTGATATTTATTGCATAATTGTTATTTGTCTTAATATTATTTATTCCATAATTTTCATTATATTTGATATCGATTGCATATTCATCATTATTTTTATGTATGTCTTTAAGTTTATTATTATTATTATTTATTGCATAGTTGTCATTATTATTATTATAATGTATTCCTTTATTTTTAATATCATTAGTATATCCTCTATAACTAAAATTATTGTTATTACAGTATTTACATTATTATTTTTGAACCAATAGTTATATTTTTATAAAATGTCAGGAAACTATTTAATTTTTTATAAAGAAGTTTACGTTTTTAATTATTTGTATATAATAAATTTCATTTTTCTTTTTCATTTTTCATATTTTTTTTTAATTTTGTAAAAAGTGTTTTGAGTTTGATCAAGTTTCATAATTGATATTGTATTACAAATATTTTTTTGGATATACAGTTTAATCATTAACTAAAATGTAAACTTCTTATATAAATAATATACAAACATTATAAGAAATTGTTCATCAAATTTATTGTAAATTTATAAAATATATTTGGTTTAGTAAACCTGAAGAGCTTAATTATTTTTCAACAACAAAGACCATGTAGCTATGAATCTGTTATTATTTTTTGACATTTATACTTTTTTTATTATGGTTATTTTTTTTTCTTATTTATATCATACGTAGTTATTTATAATTTTGTTTATTACTTGTTATAATAATTTGTATTGTTTTTATTACTTATGTTATAATAATTTGTATTGTTTTGTATTAATGTTATAATTATTTTTACTATTTCCCTGAAAGACTAAATATTGGTGGAGTTTTAATGAAGAAGTATTGTGGATAAAAGATGAAAAATTATTACCAATTGGGCAACATCTAAAGTCTATAATCTGGTGCCTCAGCCACGCATCTGCAGACACTGTATATGTCTCCCATTTGGAAATGAAACCCATTGGCATAATTATATGTATTCTACATTTTTTTCCATAAGCCAAGGAATAAAAAACCCTTTTCATGAAAAGGGAGAAGAATGTTTCAAATGTGAAAAATTATCTATAATGGAATTTTTTGTGTAGTTAAGTAAACTTGTTGGACATCTAAAAAACATTTTAACACTTAACAGTTTTTTTAATCACCGGTGTTACAAGAAACGGTTAAAGTATTAATGAGTATTTATTGCCCAAAGTTTCTCCGTAGGCTATTTCGGGTATCTTTCCTGGTTGAAAAGCTATGTTGTTAAAAGTGACAAAAAATTATATTTTTTTCCTTCTTTCAAAAATTTACCCAGCAAAAACTAACACATATCAAAAAGAATCTATGAGAGATTTTTCCTTGCAAATGTTAAAATGAGGTGTGAACATCTTAAATATTCTAGGGGCTCTTTGTGCTCAAAAATACCCCAACAGGAGTAAAATAAAAGAAAAATACCGCCTACCAAAAAATGCACCAGATTTCATTAAATTTTCTTTTTATCTTAGTTTTTCATAGAAAAAAAACTCAAAACCCAGGGCCACCTTAATATTTCGGACTTTATCTATCGGGCCACACCAAGTGATTTGTACCCTGTGGATATGCCTCGGATATATTCGGCTTCCTTCAAACCGGGGTATGCTTAGCAGCATTATTCTTCAGGCGACTTTCTTATCCACTGTTATACTCGTTATAGCAATGCATGCGTTCATTAGCTACTAAAATTGCTAATAAATGCTATACAAATGCGTTTAAGAGCCATCAAGTCAGCATTTCCGCACGTTTACCAGTAGGTCAACCGGTTATTGAACGCAGACAATTAGGTTAGGCAGTTAATGAACGCAAGCATTATGTTCACAAGAATGGTTCTGAAAATATTATTGATTCTCAACTCTTTTTTTTCAAAACAGAAAATTTAAAATTGCTCAAAGTTTTTTCATAAAGTTAAAGTTAAGAAATTAAAATTCATTAAATTTCTTGAAAATTATATAAAAGTTTATGTTATTAAAAATGAGAAAACATTGACAAAAAAAGAATAAAAATATTTATCTTAAACTAAAAAAATGTTCGACCTAATTGATTGAAACGTTGATCGGACAAATTGATTAAGTAAATAAGGTCATCTTGACACCTTTAAAAGTTGCAAATCATCCAAACTGATGAGAAAATTCAGTGGTTTATGTAGCGATTTATTGAATCACCAGCATTGGTTACACTAGATTGGTTACATTAGATTGATTAAGTTGGTTACATTAGATTGATTACATTGGTTACATTGGTTACATTGGTTACATTAGACTAGTTACATTAGATTGGTTACATTGGATGCATTGGATACATTACGTAATGTGGTTTTGGCATAATTGGTTACATTTTAATAGCCGATGATTCTTGTTTAGCTCTAATATCTAACAAATCTCAAATGTGTTTATTTCTACAATCAAGCCAAACAACTGGCAAGAAGTCTGAATTCCCCCTAAATAGAAAAATATTTTCTGGCACCCTGCTTTCTATACGGAGTTTTCATACTTTCGAGCTTGACGCTTATTTTGTTATCCATGACCTTGTACCTCGATTAGCTCTTAATTCACACTAGGTTTACTTATTAAGGTAAATATAGAACCATATATTGTTGAAAAACTTTCTAGTTTCTTGTTAAAATCAAACACACAAATTCGCGAGGATAAGTTTATTTCAAAATATTTCGGTATCACCTGATACCTGACGAGGGTATCAGGTGATACCGAAATATTTGGAAATACTCTTATCCTCGCGAATTTGTGTGTTTAATAGAACCATATGTTGGCAGCGTAGTTTACGGTACACACTCATGTGTGGGTAGTAGTTTATAAGATAAAATAAGAAGTGCTCCTTGATGATCCTCAGTAAAACTTGTCCATTGCGATATGTGGACGTCACAGCCACCAGTTCTAACCGAACACTATAGTCGCGATATCGACCCATTTTTTATTCAGTCTTTTGATTGAATTAATAAAAAAGTTGATTGAGTCAAGAAAATTTTGATAGAATCGTGAGAAATCGCGGTCGAGATCATTACTTACCTCCCAACCAGCATTGAATAATTATTCATAAACGAGGTGAAGAAATCATAAATTCCGTTGAGGGAACCTGGTTCAACTGACACGCTTTGACACCAGAATTGGAGTAAATTTACGCCTGCCTAACAATATAAGATGGCCAAGGGTAGAAATGGCATCATTCCCTTATTTTATTTATCGTATTTATGGTACCATTTCATTATTTCATTTATCGTATTTATGGTATCATTACCTTATTTTATTTATCGTATTTATGGTAACTATACCAACAAAACTCCTTCGTGGTCTTGTATGTCAGCTCATTGTCCTTTATTTACATTCAAGAAAATTGTGACGTATTTATAGGCGTGTTATCAGCGCACATTTTCTTGATGCAAATCAATTTTTCTTGACGCAAATCAACTTTTCTTGATGCAAATCAACTTTTCTTGATTTTAATCATATTGACAGAATTGAATACGCTTTTGATTTAAATAAATACTAGTTGATTTAAATCAAGAAAAAGTGTTGTCGAGAAAATGTCTTATGTATGGTCTCAATTTTGGTATCTTACCATAAAGACGGTAAGTACCGTAGCAAACACTAGTCGTAAAATTAATTAATGTGACACATGTTCAAGAACAGGGAAATGACGCCTGTTAAGGAGTATATAGGGAGTGAAGCTATACCTTATAGAGGTGGAAAGGTGCAGTGAATATTTAAACAAAAATTAACTAATAAACAATTCATAAATTAGATTAAATCTCAATTGAAAACAAATATATTTATATGGCCAAAGAAAACATGACATCCTTATCAAAAATGTTTTCATTTTTGTATTTATTTAATATGCAAACAACTTATTATTATAAGTATTTATCTCCTTATAACTATATGCTATTGTTTTTCTTCATTGTAATATGATAATAAGTTGGGTATTAATATACACTGATAGCTATAATTTATAATAATTGGTGTATGAATGGTAAATATAATTTTTCTGCCAGTTTAATATTTAATTTTGGAATAAGATTGTAAAGTTCGATAAGACTTCATCAATCATTAGTTATAGGATCAAGCTCAAATGTTAATCCTTTAACGCCTGTAGGGACAAAATAGTGACATTTGTAGGGTTATTTTCAGAATTTTAATCCTTTAACGCCTGTAGGGACAAAACAGCGACGTTTGTAGGGTTATTTGCAATGCAAATATAATTGTGTTGTAGACTTTAGAGTAATAATAATTCAGGCGTTAAAGGGTTAATGAAACAGTAGACATATTTTCATGTTAAATGTTTTGAATTAGTTTTTTAAACAAATTAAAAACTTTCAAGCTATAATTATTCCGAACTGTTTAATATCAAATGTTTTTAGTTGTTAGCTTTATTATTTACTTCTCATGTATAACCAACCACCTTAAGTTAGCTTTATTATTTACTTCTCATGTATAACCAACCACCTTAAGTATGAAAGTAGGAGCGATTAGGTTCTAGTCAGCGATCTTCATGGTACAGTAAAACTCTTGAAACGTAGACCAAAATGTTGTCTACGTTTTAGAAAGAATCTCCGTCTCAGGCTTACGGATTTAACACCGTCACCCCTGCCTTTGTTTCACGTTTTATTTGTATACATAAATATGATGTGGACGTTTTAGGATTTCTTCATTTCATGAGTGTACGTTTCAAAAAAAATCTACGTTTTAATATTCTACGTTTCAGGAGCTTACTGTAATGAGTTCCAACCCCAGGATAGTCATCGAAAGCTTGTCTAGCTCTTAATTATTTTGAGATCTATTTACAAAATCCAGAAGAGATCATTGTGCCAGGGTACACACTTAGGTATGGCTCCAGTGGGCAACCAACGTCGTTTCAACCATTGTTTGAGAGTTGAACTGAGGTTTATTAAGCAACAAACCTAATTTAATCTTTATTTCCATTTTGCAAAACCATTACCATTGGAATTATTATTGACGCCAACGTTTGTATAAACATTGAACATCTGATAACGTTGTTTAAACGTTATAACATCTTTTTACTCTAACGAACCTCAATACAAAGTTGTATGAACATTTTTAAAACAACGTTTTTTCAACTTTAACGTTTGTTGATCTATGGTTACATAAACGACTTTAATGAAACGTTCAGTACAGGTTTGCTGTGGAATAGTTATAAATAAACAGACGTTTCATAAATCTTAAATAATGTTTTGTTAAAACAACGCTGTTTTAAAAAAGTTCATATAACGTTGTATAGAGGTTGGTTAGAGTAAAATGTGTACGGAAAGTTGTTATAACGTTTAAACAACATTATCAGATGTTCATACAACGTTGGC
>JARUHE010343397.1:0-10373 GCA_031471125.1 Archaeomysis grebnitzkii | reverse complement strand
GGAATTCTCTTTACTATTATTATTATTAATCATGGTACAATTCTTTATTACTAACATTTAGCATGTTCCAAATACTACCAGTATTATTTATTCTTGCCTTAAGCACACTGGAATTCAACCCTTAAGGCCATTATCAAATATCTTTATCTTATTGCAGATTAGGAAACTGTGTTACATTAAACCTAAGTAACGTAAAGCAACCCACAAGGGAATTTTATTTTATTAAATTAATTAATCAAAACAATTAACACCATTCCCTCGTCCACCTCCCCTAACGGGATGAGCCGTTTGTATGTAGCCCACAATAATATATAAAATTATCGTGCAAAACTAACAGTATAATGCATAGACTTTGTAAATATTAAATATAATCATAATCCTTCTAGTTAAATAATTATTAAGCATAATTTTAAGGTTGGCCAAATAATATTTAATAAAACCATTAAATAAGTACCTAAACGGCTTAGCTTTAGAGCCTCAACTAAAAATTTAGCAAGGGACATGTAATCAGAGGCTAAAGTTACTTCTACCAGTCACTTGAACGAATTCCTCAAATGTTTGAACGTTGGAAGACACCAACAGCAGCTCCCACCTGTTCAAACAAAAGATAAATTTACTGTTGAATATCAAGTTTTAGTGTAGTCTATGACATTAACCTTTCATTAATTATCAACAAGAATTTATTGCCTGGCTCATAAAATTGTGATACAAAAATCTATTTTTTGAAGAATCTGGTGAGCCTTTAAAATAACTATACAAATTGTGACATTCAAATGTTAACTATTCATCTGTAGAACTTATTAAACTAACATTTATGTTCAATCTGCTTGACATAATAACCATAAATCAAAGTGCGGTTGACTCTCCCGGCTGTCCAAGAAATGAACGACCAGTGTACATTTTCATTCTAGATAAACTTTTAATCCATCCTTGTTTTGTGTCCTTACACTTACTTTAATCTTTGTGAACGAGCTAAAGCTCCTTGTGATCCAATTTTCTATACAAATAACTGGTTCGAGTAAGTATCATCAAACACACACACACACACATACACACACATATATATATATATATATATACGTTAATCTTAAATTATAAATAATAAATGCGTGTTTGGTAAGATCTTTTTAAGAAATACAAAACAAAAATGTGCCATAAGTTGTCATACAACTTAGGTGAACTTTTTCATTTATGATTTATTAAAAAAATTAAATTTATAAAATACCGTTCTGAGGAACAGACTCTGGAGGTGTGAATTTGTGACATAAGTGATTAGGAAACTAGATTTTATCATAAAATTTACATCCATCGGGGAAATTAAGCCACGAGACACACGTCAACACTGTGGGGGACTTTTTCAGTTAAGAAAATTACCTCGACAAAGTTTTTACAACAATTTTTTATACTTTTTATATAAAACGGAATACTTAAGTTTTTTCTTTACACTTTATGTTTTACCTTTTTAGTCTTTTCAATGATACAAGATTAACAGTTTCTTCATTGTATCAAGTGAAAAAATGACAGCGACATCTTGGTGAAGTAGAGATCCAGCTTATATAATAACGCTTTTATAACATTTTTGAATAATTTGTGTAAGGTTCGGGAAAATTTTTCTTATATTATTGTTGTTCTAGCAACTTTTCTTTGCTATATTATTGTAATGTTTTGTTTTATACTTCACCGAATTTGTGGAAACAGAATAACTTTGGAAGCTGGAAGGGATAGGCATTTAATTTGTATCAAAACAAAGACACAGATCCTTTTCTTCTTCATCATTAGCTTATCCCGTTTTATACGAAGTCTGTCATCCCACTATAATCGTTGCAAATGTCTTTGCTATTCCTACTTCTTCTTAGTATTTGCAGGTTGTTTTTGGTCTTCTTCTACTTCTTCTTAACGGTTACATCTTCTGTTGGGTCTTCTTCTACTTCTTCTTAACGGTTACATCTTCTGTTGGGTCTTCTACTACTTCTTCTTAATGATTACATCTTCTGTTGGGTCTTATATTATTTCTTCTTAACGGTTACATCTTCTGTTGGGTCTTCTACTACTTCTTCTTAATGTTTACATCTTCTGTTGGGTTTTCACCTATTTCTTCTTAACAGTTAAATCTTCTGTTGGGTCTTCTACTACTTCTTCTTAACGGTTACATCTTCTGTTGGGTCTTCTAATACTTCTCCCTAGTACTCTCATATTATCTTTAGTCTTTTCCATCTCTTCTCTTGCTGTTTTCATACTATCTGAGCTTTGCCTCTTGTGACTTCTTTGAAACTTTCTCCACTTTCACCGTTCCTCTTATCCTTGCATTGCTAATTTTATTATATATGTATATATATAAATATAAATATATATATATATATATCTATATATATATATTTATATATATATATAAATTTATATATATGTATATATATATATACAAAGTATATATACATTATACAAATCTTAAATATATCTCCGGTGTATGATGAGATTTTCATAATTAAATCATAATTTGCGTTTCCTTCTCTCAAGCTTTACTTAAGAAAACATGATTTGTTTTCTTGAGGCTGATGTACCTTTCATTTCTATTTTTATTATTAGAATAGTTATCTCGATTAGTATTTATGTTCCCAAACATGAGAATGCTGGTGGGTGATGGTTAACGTTTGAGAAAGTCTCAAAATTGCCTCATAGGCTATGATTTTCAAGTTTTCAGACTAATAACGTTTCTGATATTTTATGTATCACTTGTACTATGAGTGACACTGATAGAAAAAATTGCATTGTGTTGTGCTAGTCCAACGTGTGATCAAGTGTTGAGCATTGTATTATAATTTTATCATATAAATATTTTTAATGCTTTGTATGAACTAACTTTAAGGAAATTATTTAGCAAAACATTTCTTGAAAATATCTAACTCAAATTTATTTTCTGAACACCCAAGTTTTTTTTCTCAGACGACTTTTACAATGATCATGTCGGAGCAAAGAATCGTCAATTCAGAATTATGTTAAGAAGAACGAACAAAAAAGAGAATAAATAAAAAAATGATTTTGTCTGCAATGAAAATAATTTTTTGATGATGTGACGTATCAAAGGTTTTCGATGTTAATTCAAGATCTAAATTGTACATTAATTCGTTTTTATTGAATAAATTCGTAATGTCAAGATGTTCCAATTGATATATTTGAGTCAGATGAAATTTAATGAGATTTCCAGCCTTATTTTACAATTATAATTGACATATCGCTTTTGATGTTTACTTCTCTATTTATTTTTCTCTTTTCGATTCTTGTTATTAATCTTCGGTTTTGTATTTCTAGCTTTTAATCATTTTTCATGGGTTTATACTATCACAGGTAAAAATAAGTATATTGAGTACTGTAAATAACGCTACGGCATACAAGGTTATGCATGCTTAAAATAGTATTAAACTGCATTATACTAAATTTAGCTTGTTCAGTACAGTGCATTATCAATTTTTATCATAAGGGCAAAAAAAGTGAATAAAAAAATGCTTGATATATAAAAAGATAAACGTATTCTTATGACAACATAGTTTCTTAGGTCTTCAATTTTATGTATATATTCAAAAATTGTACGTAATTCAAATAAATTTATTTGTTTTCTTCAAATTATTTTGTAACATTATTTAATCAATGGTTTTCTGGACATAAATCCAAGGTGTCATACAGTACTAAAATAAACTCTGCCGCATTTTTCAATCGCCATATTATATGTTTCAGAATATCTTAACGTTTTTCTGTATAATACTTTTTGAGTATTGTACTAAAATTTACCGTACTATAAACACATTAATTACCGTACAATAACTTTGTTAATTACTTTACTATACGTTTGTTAATTAATCTACCATAAGAAAACTAATATATGTATGTATGTAAACACAATTTTGAGGTGTGATGTTTTTTTTTTTTTTTTAATGGTGTTTAAGGGCTGGTGTGATGTTTTAAATACTTCTTACGTGTCGCTGTAACGGGCTGCATGTTAAGGAGAGCCTCAATCATCCCTTTGGGTTGCTAAATAGCAGCTCAGAGGATGGTTGGTACGTTCATATACATTTTTTAGTGGTTGGGGGTCACCTTAGACCCTAGTCTCATAGACCCTGAAGGGTGTAAAGGACTTTAAAAAGATCAACCAACCTAATCTACCATAAACACTTTAGTTACCGTACCACATGTTTGTTAATTAACGTACTATAAATACGTTAATCACCATACGATACATACTTAAATTACTGTACCATAACTACTTTGTTTACCGTACCATAAATACGTTTGCTAGAGTACTATACATACGTCATCTACCGTACTATAAATACTTTGATTACCGTACAAAAATATATTAATTACCGTACAAAAATATATTAATTACCGTACAAAACTATATTAATTACCGTACAGAAATATGTTAATTACCGGCCACATATTAGTTTCGGGAAACGGAAATATGACAGATCTGGTCCACTTCGTGGTACTACGTCCTGGGCTGATACATGATAAAAATGCATCATATTTATGTTACGACACCAAAAACATTACCATATAAAATGTATAGCAACTTCAAGGAATTGGGGCAAAATAACATGAAATAATTTTGTACAAAACTTGCTGGTATTGTTACCATGCATTTCATAAACAAGATAAGGTAGGACACCGTATGATAGGTTTGATTACGATAAAGCCGTTTATTATCAGACATGAGAGGATAACATAAGTATTTATTGATGGAAATTAGTTGTTTGGTAAGAGATAAGCTGCATTTAAGTATTTTCACTTCGTGTAATTAGGATTATTTTTCATATTTATGGTAGAATTACCGAACATATTGTCAAATTTAAAGTTTAATTATCAAACATATTACCGTATTTGAAGTAAAATTGCCAAACATATTACCATATTTAAAGTAACATTACCAAACATATTACCACATTATCATAGTTAAAGTAGCATTACCGAACAAAGTATCAAATTTAAAGTAGAATTACCAAACATAATACCATATTACTACATTTAAAGTAACATTGCCAAACATATTACCATATTTAAAGTAACATTGCTAAACATAATACCATATTACTATATTTAAAGTAACATTGCTAAACATATTACCATATTACCATATTTAAAGTAGAATTATGAAACATATTATCATATTACCATATTTAATATATCATTATCAAACGTGTTACCATACTATCATATTTAAAGTATAATTACCAAATATGTTACCATATTACCATATTCAAAGTAGCATTACCAAACATGTTACCATATTATTATAATTAAAGTATCATCACCAAAAATATTACCATATTACCTTATTACCATATTCAAAGTAGTATTACCAAACATATTACCATATTACTATATTTATAGTATCATTACCAAACATATTACCATAATACCATATTTAAAGTATAACTACCAAACATATGACTATTTTACCATATTTAATATATTATTACCAAACGTGTTACCATACTATCATATTTAAAGTATCATTACCAAATATATTACCATATTACCATATTTAAAGTAGAATTACTAATCATATTATCAAATTGTCATACTTAAAGTACAATTATTAAACATATTACCATATTACCATATTTAAAGTAGAATTAGTAAATATATTACCATATTTAAAGTAGCATTACCATTCAAACCTACATTAAGGTCGATCTTTTGAAATATGTATTAAAACTTTGAAAGGGCGGACTTTGTATGCTAATTTTTTATTACTCTGACCATAAGTAATGAAAATAAAATAACAGGCTGTCCTTGTTAATTCGATTAGACTTTAAATGTCTGCTTATAGAGGTCTATTGCAAGTTCAAAATATCAGTTTTTAACAGTAACAATTTTGTATATTATTCCTTCAGGCATAAAAACAACGATGTTCAATGTTACAATTTTTTTTCATAAAGTAAGGTTTTACTTCAATAATAATTTTAATGTATTTCTCTGTATGGCACCTAATTACTTATTTTTTTTATCTTTTATCTTAGAAATCAGGTAACAAACATATGTAATCTAAATCATTAAATTGTACTATAATAATTAAATTGTTTGAGACATTGCGTTACAATTAAGTTGAAATTTTTTCCCTCATTTTAATTTGTAAATATATATTTAAATTATAACTTTAAATGAAAATGAATTAAATAAATTTATAAACTTGATATCTTAATCAAAAAGTAGCTAAAAAATTGCGCAAGCATTTTAAAATAAAATGTAAACGAGTTACGTGTCTAGGGTGAATTCAAAGCTCAGGTTTATTTCAAATGTATTAAACGAACTCTAACATTTCATTCCAATTAATCTATTTATGGAACTTTACACTATTAATTAAGTACGAAATCTAATTTAAAGTTGCCAATAAAATGGGTATTTTGAGTAATTTACATGCATAGACAATTTTAAAGCTAATTAACTTTTATCCGATTAAGGTTTGGGAGACCTATAAAAAGTTGAACCAAGTACAAACTTGTCCGTTTGTGCGTGCTTTGGTTAAGCAAACTGTTGGCTTTCTTAGTTTGCTTAAAATTTAGTGTAGTTGTAATGAAGATAATTAATATAATGATACCACAATGATTAACACTTAATAATAATAGCAGGGAATAACAATTACAAATAATAGTGTAACACATGGCAGTTTCACAAATAGATAAGTATGTTTTAGGCTAAACTCTTATACAAAGTCACGTGAAGTATATACTAATACTAGAACCTTCAACATTATTTCAAGAAAATAGTTCGATAACACGGCAATTTATATTTTATACGCCTTTCTTGGGTTTCCTAGCTGAAGTTTCTGAGCATAGACATTTGTGTTACTAAAAATTTGTATTTTTGAGTAATTGACATTTAGGTGTTCCAGGTATATAGTACAGTCAGCGTTGGAAAAAATAATGAAAATAATAATAATAATAATAACATTAATAACAATGAAAATAATAATAATAATAATAACATTAATAACAATGAAAATAATAATAATAAAGATACTAATAAATCTAATAACAATGGTAATAATAATGATAATATTAATAGTAATAGTAACACTATTCAAGTTAGTAAATAGGTTATTAGTATTATTATTATTAATAGTATTATAAACGACATTATTATTGTAATTATTATTTTTATCATTATTATAATTAATTGTAGTGTTACTGTTAACACCACGGGTCTCACCCGCCAGGCTTGACTACTTTCGATAAAAATTTTAAATGTAAAAATTTATGAAATTTTCAAATCTAGCTTGAATGTATTGTTAACAACAGTACTAATATTTATTGATAATAGCAATGATTAAATAGTAATAACATGTAAGATTGTAATTAATAATAATAATCATAACGAATAATACAATACTACTACCATAACAATAACATTGATAAAATTAATAATGGTTATAATTCCATGTGAGATTGTTAATGCGTATCAAAACTAAAAACACTGTAAACACCCTAAGAAGTGATAATTAATGTTAACTTGCTAAGGCAAACGAATGGTGGAACTTGATACGTTACAGGACTGAGGCAGTCACGTGACCCTGTGACGTATTCAAGCTCCAGCATTCCTTTGCCTGAACAAGTTAACATTGATTGTCACTTCTTAAGCCAGGCTTACGAACAAACTTGTTTTGATTTGAAATAAATTTATTTTTCTTCAACATAAGTCATATAGCATTGTTTCATTAGGATTTAAATAAAAAAAAGTTGGTCGATGTAGTCTGTAATGTAAGTCTACAACGCAGCATACTTTACAAGAGAGTTAAACACAAATGGTTTTATTGTAATGTAAAATTTTAATATAGCGAGAAACATAATCTAAACCTCAAATTACAATAAAGGTAAATATTTTGTCCCTCTGGGGAAATGGAACATGACGAAATTCAAAAAAGTTTTATTGGCAAGATCGAAAAATGAACTTCAGTTATAAACATTCTCGAAATAAACATCATATTTGTATTTAATAATGTTTTTATTTTTTTTTATTTTGCCATAAACAGTTTTAATTATGTTTGTGTTCAAGCGAATAATTAAAATAAAAAAAACATTTTTTGTAAACAAAAAGGTGTAAAAAAATAAGTGTTTACGTAAAGAAGTAATTTGGTGAAATTAATATTGCATGTCATATTTTTCCGATATTATGTTGCATCATTAGCATCTTTCTAATTAACTTTCATTATTTATCTTAATTCCAAAAACAAATTGTGTTGAGGCAGCATCTCTGACATGTTTGTTCAGTCATGGGGTTTACTAATTATTTTTTGAAAACATTTTAATGAGTGTGATAACAGTTATAATAATAATATACATGAATAGTAATAGTAAATATAATAACAATAACAGAAATAACATCAAGTGTGATAACAATTATAGTAATATACATGAATAGTAATAGTAATTATATTAACAATAACAAAAATAATATTAAGTGTGATAACAATTATAGTAATATACATAAATAGACATAATAATGATAATAACAATAATAGTAATAACAATAGGTGTGATAGTATTTATAGCAATATACATAAACAGTAATATTAATGACAACAACACTAATAAAAATAATAATGAAAATAAAAATCATAATGAGTGTGATTAAAGTTCTAAAAATTTACATAATGATAATAATGATAATTACAATAATGAGTGAGATTAAAATTATAAAACTTAACATAATGATAATAATGATAATTACAATAATAAGAACAAAAAAGTATGATAAAAATTATAGCAACAGACACGAGTAGTAATAATAATAATAATATCATTAATAAAAACAATTCTGATTATTAAAACGGACTCTTATTTCTTGAGCGATAGTACAGTTGGACGAGACTGCATTGATCATGAACAGTAAGTAGTTTGAGGAACGAAATCTCAATAACTAAGAGAAGGAAGAAATTTTTATAATCACATTGAAGATGCTTTTGGTTGGGTAAAATATAATATTTATTTTTTCAGAATTATTTGTATAAAGTGAAGTATTGGAAATACTTGTTCAATTATGCAAGCCTAAGGTTTCATGGACGTTGTTAATTTGTTTAATTTAATAAAATGAAAAATTTATAATTTGTTAATTTTCAATAAAAAATAATTATTATGTATAAAATTAATATGTTTATTAGGCAATATAAGCAATCGATGTTGCTTGCATTTTAGATTCACTTTTAACAATGTGAGATAATAGCCTTTGCAATATTAAAAGTATTATTATAATTATTTTAATCTTTTAAAACATTTTTACATCACAATTGTTGTTTTATTCTTGAATTTTCATTGTAATTACAAACCTTTTTGTTTATTATAAATACAAAACCCTTTTCATTATAATTATGAAAAACCCTTTTCATTGTAATTATAAAAATCCTTTTCATTATAATTAAAAATTTTTTCTATTATGAATACAATACCGTTTTATATTATAATTACAAAAAACATTTTCATTATGATTACAAAACCCCTTTTTTATGAAAACAAAACCCTTTTCATTATGATTACAAAAATATTTTTATTATAAATACAAAACCATTTTGATTATAATTATAAAAAACATTTTCATTATAACTACATAAAAACTTTTTATTATGAATACAATACCTTTTTATATTATAATTAAAACCCCTTTTTGTTATAATCACATAATTTTTTGTGTTATAAATACAAAAAGTTTTTAATAATCACAAAAAAATCATATTTTAAATACAAAACCCTTTCATACTATAATTAAAACCCTCTTTTTATTATATATACAAAACTATTTTTGTTACAATTATAAAACCATTTTTATTATCATTACAAACCTCTTTTTCATTTTAATTAAGACACAATTTGCATTATAATTACAAACATTTGTTTATTACAATTACAAACATTTGTTTATTACAATTACAAAAATTTGTTTATTCTAATTACAAACATTTGTTTATTACAATTACAAACATTTGTTTTTTACAATTACAAACATTTGTTTATTATAATTACAAACATTTGTTTATTACAATTACAAACATTTGTTTATTCTAATTATAAACATTTGTTTATTACAATTACAAACATTTGTTTATTCTAATTACAAACATTTGTTTATTACAATTACAAACATTTGTTTGTTCTAATTACAAATATTTGTTTATTACAATTACAAACATTTGTTTTTTACAATTACAAACATTTGTTTATTATAATTACAACCATTTGTTTATTACAATTATAAACATATGTTTATTCTAATTACAAACATTTGTTTATTACAATTACAAACATTTGTTTATTCTAATTACAAAAATTTGTTTATTACAATTACAAACATTTGTTTGTTATAATTACAAAAATATGTTTATTAAAATT
>JARUHE010343386.1:0-10373 GCA_031471125.1 Archaeomysis grebnitzkii | reverse complement strand
TTATAAAGAATTAAATGAACTATTATTCCTTATTAATAGTATCAAACGCGCGAGATTGATTTGTTCTCTCTAGTTAAACTTAGTGACCTGTTTGTATGATGTTTCGTTCAAAATTATTAATATGTATTAAGTACAATAGTTTGTATTATTATTGTACACTAAAGTTAGTTTCTATTAGACTATTCCAGCTTCTAAATAAGGTTATACAACATTGAAAGGGGGATTTGGTATTCTCCACAGCAGGTTGCATGGAGATGCAGAGAGGGTGAAGCCAGCCACAACTGTAGCTGAGGAAAAGGAATGCAGCCTACTCTCACATCGTCAATTTCTTCAGAAAAAATCAGATTTTCCCTTTTGAAATGTTTTTATCTGTGTAAGAAGAATCCGAGGTAAGCTGGAAGTAAATGCCGATGCTGCATCTCATATAACATTTATATCTAAATATTTGAATTAAATATGACTACTTTAATAATCAACAAAGCCATTTTTTTAATTTTCGCTTGTAATGTCAAGTGGAGATGTTGATACTGTAATTGATATGTATTTAAAGTATAATTGTTTTTTTTGAAATGTACTTTTTTAATTAATACAGGTTTTAAACTAACTGATTAAAATATGAATAACTTTTCATTGCATTACATATATATTCAACCTGTATTGTTTTAATGCAATCAATAAAAAATTGGAAAGATTTTTTCGAATGAGTTATCGTTTTTGTCAATATAAATACTCGCAAAAATCAACATTAAAAAATAAAATATAAAACGTTATAATATCAGTTTAAAAAAATCTTCTTGAAAACCATTACCTTGTTAAAAAATAATGAAATGCATTTCTTAATAGATCTTACTTTTATTTGAAAATAGAAACACTTCATTCATTATTTTCGTTTTTCGTATTTAAGAATTTATACGTTACCTTATATACCTTAATTAAATGATTTCAGCAAAAGTTTGTATAAATCTTTCTACGATTCAATTGAAAATTTCGTTTTTTAGATAGTCCTCTAATCAAATACTTAAATTGCCATGGTGTTAATTAAACATTTTGCAGATTTTAGCGAGAATAACAAGTGAAAAATATATTGTGAGTTGAAGGTTAATTACTTGTTTACAAGTAAGTTGGAGAGAGAAGTTCGCTGATAGATCTCTGACAATGAAGTGATTGATGTCTTTGATTTCCAACAGAGAATTCATCTTCAGATTTTCCCTCACAAATATCAAGACCAAATATAATCGTTGCTTTCGTTTATACTTGTTGGTATTAATCTCCTTTTTTGTGTTGGTTTATTAGTCTCACTTGAATTGTTTTCAAGTTTGTTTTCTTTTATTCGACTATTTTTTATTCAGTTTATGATTGTAAGCTATACTAATGTTCATAGTTTACATTTATTTTGTTACAGCTTTTTCATCAATGTGAATCGAATTTAGACACCACAACCTTGTGACTTTATATTGGTAAATCATTAAAGTCTGTATCGCATAGTTTGCCAACCTTAATTTTCTTATTGCCAAGTACATTTGACTGGATTATATTTGTGATTGAGATAATTTAAGAACAAGTTGACGTGTGATGGACACCTTCACATTAAACACTTCCACTTATATAAGTGTCTTCCACTTATATTTTATAAAGAATTAGTTTGAACCCCATTCAAGTTTACTTTTTTTGTTAGCATACATATGAATATATATATATGCTATTAAAAATATGAGCAAAAACGCAACAAAGAACAATTTCATTTGTAAATTTACAGTAATTTTAAAACAAGCTAGAATTAAAGTTTTGTGATTGAAATTTCATTTCATGATACAAAACAACAAATGCTTGAAAAACAGAGAAAACAATTTAAAGGTAAAATAATTATAAACTACATATATGCAATTAATTGAAAGACCAAACATTATAGTGCATAGTTGCTACAGTATACGACTATAAATACTAGGTAGGCCTAGGGTGTTTTATAAAGTTTCAAAACAACCAATCGCTATGTTAATGTTATTAAAGAAACACAACAGACTGGTCAAGAGGCAAATTCTTATTTAAGTTTGAATATTTTTTTAAATATATGAATTAATGAGCTTTCGACTGCTTCAAACATCATTAGGCATCTAACATGGATATATAAAAACTAAAACATGAGCAAATTTTAACAACAAACACATTTATTGTTATACATACAATTGAAATATACATTTGCATACACAACGAACACATAGACACTCTCTCCCAGTGATATAACATGTTAGGCAGGGTTACAATCCTCTTGCAGGTAGAAGGGCCATCTGTATCCTTAATACCGCTTGCATGCGAATCATATTGATTTGTCTGTCAGCAGTCTGCAAAGGCATACCATACCGTTATGTTTGAAGAAAGTAGCTTGTTGATGTATGCACAAAATTGCCTTTTGGCTCCAACTGGTACGTAGTAGCGTACCATTTCCATATATTGCATCGAAAAATCCCTGTTACACAAATTAAGACATAATAGATTGCCATATAATTAAAATAAAATTAAAGTATGTAGTCCAACTAATACTTATACGTGAATAATAATGCAAAAGCTTGCTGTGAGACAGTTTCCTACTGTTGGTATGTTTCTAAGGTTTTTAAAAGACGTTTCTTCTGAAAATTTAAGTAGTCAATTATGTTTACATGTGCGTATCGGTATCTGAACTAGTGTATTCATAAATTTAACTTTTTATTGTCAGACAGGGATTATTGAAGTACGCACATTCCCATGTTACCTTTGATACATACCTACCTTCAGTTTAACATATTTTTAATTCCTTAATTTTATATTAAAAAAAACATAAACTGAAGCGCGATTTTAATTGCACTTTCATGGCTATCATCTCAATATGGTATAAATATTGTATCATAATGGTTATAAACCTGAGTAAATTGGTTCTGTACAATTAAAATTGGGTCCATTTTCAATTTAAATAGGTACACCAATTACACTACGCCCCCATTTTTAATTTTAATTCTTCATAATACAAGCACCCAGTCCAAAAGGTTGCTCGCCTACTTCCCGCATGGGATAAGGTTGTTGATGGGCGGAGTGGCGACGGGACTGAAAAAGATGACCGACGCTTTTGTGCCAACGCTGTACCACGTGAAGGGAAAGAAGTCGACGGTTGTCACGGAACTGCCACAAGTAAGTTACCCAAATGGTGGTCGCGGTCATTGGGTTAAGAAGT
This sequence comes from Archaeomysis grebnitzkii, assembly GCA_031471125.1. Lineage (NCBI taxonomy): Eukaryota > Metazoa > Arthropoda > Malacostraca > Mysida > Mysidae > Archaeomysis > Archaeomysis grebnitzkii. Next base: position 7,171 of record JARUHE010343386.1, on the reverse strand, counting down.
TACGAGATCTGGTAAGATGCTTAACAATGTTACCGCTAGACAGTCTCTTGTTTGTTGTTTGGATGAGTCCGGTCAGTATGATCTTGGTCATAAGAGGCTCCTCGTGACCAGTCGTTCTAATAAAGTTTCAAAGTTTAGAGTTTCTTGAAATATTGATCATTTAATCTGTTGAAGATGCTTTAAAAATGAATGAGAAGATTCAAAAACATGTGGACATAGACACAAGAAGAGATGAAGAGATACAACAATGATAACGAAGATAAAAACATTGAAATAATCAAAACATCTTTTATTATAACAATAATAAATCACTCCCTGGTGATGACTAACTTGTGATGTGTATGGCTCCATTGTTCACGTGGCTTGGTGAGCGAAAGCTGAACGGATAAGGGCAGTAGTTGAACATTTCCTTCACATTAAAGCCCACAAAATCTTAAAATAAATATTTTATTACATTTTATAGAACGATTCTAAATCAAATTTTTAAAATCAAAGAACTCCTTATGGTGAATAACTTTTACATATTTTTTTAAAACCAACATTTCTACATTGATTAACAAGTAAATTTCATAAATAATTGATTTTGACAATGATCATTTAATTTGTATCTATGTTTTTATCAGAGATAGTAACAATAACAAAAATCACCGATTTTAACTGGAAGAAATAAAATCTTTATTGTTTTCAAGTTAGTTAAAAAATCAAGTATTACATATACTGCAGAGAATAAAGTATAGCTAATTTAATATGTAGGTTGTCGTGGTATAATGTTTTTATATGTTACACTAATTGTTAAACATACATGCTATGAAACATTTTTTAAAATTTATAACCAATTGTAAACCATATAAACATATTTTGATATATTTTAGTATTCTGAATAAATGTTTATAAATGTGGTTATAGAATTCACTAAAAAGAAGTAATCTTAGATAAAAACAGTTAATTTTAACTTGAATTGTAGTTATGAGTATAATAATTTTTATTATAATTGTTTAAAAATTAAAAAGTATATTAAAAACCTTAATGGAAGATATATCTATACGATTTAACAATTATGTTATCATTTTAATAATAATGTTTTTATCTTAAAACTTATCAATCTTATGTATTATCTTTTTTATAAATGATGTTAATTATTCAACAATTTATATTTTAACAGTAGCATTTATTTTTATAAATATTATTTATTATTTAACAATTTATATTTTAACAATAGCATTTATTTTTATAAATAATATTAATTATTTAACAATTTATATTTTAACAATAGCATTTATTTTTATAAATAATATTAATTGTTTAACAATTTATATTTTAACAATAGCATTTATTTTTATAAATATTATTTATTTAACAATTTATATTTCAACAATAGCATTAATTTTTATAAATAATATTAATTATTTAACAATTTATATTTCAACAATAGCATTTAATTTTATAAATAATATTAATTGTTTAACAATTTATATTTTAACAATAGCATTTATTTTTATAAATATTATTAACTATCTAACAATTTATATTTTAACAATAGCATTTATTTTTATAAATTATATTAATTGTTTAACAATTTATATTTTAACAATAGCATTTATTTTTATAAATATTATTAATTGTTTAACAATTTATATTTTAACAGTAGCATTTATTTTTATAAATAATGTTTACTATTCAACATCTTATAATTTGATTATAAAATTTATTTTTATGAATGATTTTTAGTATTGAACATTTTCTATTTTTGATTACAACATTTATTATTTAATATATGTATTTCAACAACAGATTAGTTGGAATATAATGAACGAAGGAGATGTCTATATATTAGATACAAAAGATGTTATTTTCGTTTGGACCGGAAGATACAGCAACAACATGGAAAAAATTCAAGCAGCAAAGGTATTTCTAATTTTAACAATAAATAAATAAATTCAAACAGCAAAAGTATTTTTAGTTTTAACTATAAACTAATCAGTTCGGTATTAACCTACTATAGCTATTTTTCCGATTCAAACAGCTTACAAACAGTTCGTAAAATTTTCAAAATTATGACGTCATAGGTGTTTCCGACTCAAACAGTTCGCAAATCGTTTCAAAGCAAAATTTTACAAACAAGTTCCTGAGGTAGTTTCGAGGTGACGTCATGGAATAAAAATGGAAACATTGAATGTTGCACCTCTTAAGGCGATAAACTTTCTTTAAATATTTATATAGATTAATAGTAAACAGGTTAAAAGTATATATACTTAGGTTATAAACTATTTATAAAGAAAATAATAAAGGACAAATCAAATCAATCAATTAAGGCAACTTTTCAGTTGGCATCAGCTTCTTCATAATTCAACTATCAATTTTTAATATTTATTTTTATTTTAATAAGATTACTAAATTCAGTTAATACTTTCATAAATTAATTTTTAGACTGATTTGTAAAGAAAAATTTAAAGTTAACTTTCATTGGAGTTTGTTTACATAAACAGCGAACTTTTATTTTAAAAATTTCTGGGTTTTGTGTTTCCGAGCTCTCTAAAGCTGTTTCAAAAAGGGTGACGTTACCATTTTGAAACTGTTAGAATCAGAAACATGGCTATTAATTTGAAAAAAAAACGTATCTGTTCATAAAACAAATGATTTGTTAATTGTACAATGTAAAAATAACCTTCACTAAATGTTAAAACATAAGGTTTATTTTTAATTATCTTATAAAACAATTCATGATTGTTAAGTGTTTACAATATACTCATTGAAATATAGCATATATATTCATGTTTATTATTGTTATTATAACTCTGTTTTACTATGAATAAATTCGAAAATATTCTCAAACCTTTGAAGAAAAATATTTTCCAGTAGTTTTAGACAATACTTTTTACTAAGATATTTTATAATAATTTTGGACTACAACTATTATGAAGATACTTAAGATATTTTTATACTAGAGCTATCATAAAGATGAGTTTTAGTAATTATATATTATAAGAATTGCCGAAATATTTTTTTGAGTACTTCGAGTAATGGGCAACCAACGTTGCTTCAACCATTGTTTGAGAGTTGAACTGAGGTTTGTTAAGCATTAAGCCATATATAAACGTTATTGAAACGTTGCATTTTGCAAAACCTTTGTCATTGAAGTTAGTATTTAAGCCAACATCTGATAACGTTGTTTAAAGGTTTTAACAACTTTTTACTTTAAAGAACTTCAATACAACGTTATATGAACATTTTTAAAACAATGTTGTTTCAACTCTAACGTTTGTTGATCTATGGTTACATAAACGACGTTAATGAAACGTTGAGCACAAGTTTAGTGTGGAATAGTTATACATAAACGTTTCATAAACGTTAAGCAATGGTTGGTTGAAACAACATTGTTTTAAAAACGTTCATATAACGTTGTATTAAAGTTGTTTAGAGTAAAATGTGTACAGAAAGTTGTTATAGCGCTTAAACAACGTTATCAGATGTTTATACAATGTTGGCTTCAATACTAATTCCAATGACAAAGGTTTTGCAAAATACAACGTTGTGACAACATTAAAATGCCCGTTGGGATATGTTATTATTGTGATTTTATAAAAATATGTGAGTATGTTTGTCTTAACTAGTTAATTGTGAGCTAATACAGGCTTCTTGTATTTTGTAAGAATACATACTTTATACTTTCTATTTCTAAAATACTTTCCAGTACTTTTGAACTATAAAATTACTACAATCTTATGCTAAACCTATTACTAAAATACTTTCCAGTATTTTTGAACTATAAAATTACTAAAATCTTATGCTAAACCTATTACCAAGATACTTTCTAGTAATTTTGAACTGTAAACATTACTAAAATCTTATGCTAAACCTATTACCAAAATACTTTCCAGTAATTTTGAACTATAAACATTACTAAAATATTATGCTAAACCTATTACTAAAATACTTTCGAGTAACTCAACAGCAGAATAATTACTAACACCCACATTTTTTGTCAGTTTTCCACCCTGCTAAAGAGCGAGCACGGAGGAGGCAGCGTGATCGTGTTGGAGGACGGACAGGAACTTGGCTTGCCTGAGGATGACAGACAAAGGTTCGATTCCTTCCTCCCTCTCAACAAGAAAAAAGTCATTCCTATCTCAGAGGCGCCGAAGGACGAAATTGTGGTTGGTTCATTCGTTTCTTATTGGTGTTGATTATTAAAATAATAATTTTTGTTATTCTTATTATTATTATTGCGGTAATGAGCTATGATGGATATTTCAAATATAATAAATGATGATAATAATTTAAAAGAAAATTAATATTAATTATAATAGTTGTCATTATTTTGGTAATAATGAATGATGATTTTCAAAAACAATTAATATTGATTATAATTGTTATTACTATATTAGTAGTAGTTTCGAATGGTGATTACACCCCAGATCCATCTCTTCCATCCAAATCCTGTATACTTCATCACACATATATATAGTGTGGTACCCCCCTTGAATGGCAGTTTGCGGGCAGTGTAATACTGTATGGTCAGTTGTCTGCGGAACCTGTCCACATCTTGTGCATGTAGGGTCTTCCACGCTGCCCCATCGAAACAACCGTTCCAAAGTTCTTCCATGTTTAGTTATTAGTCTGTTTAATGTGACCTACTGTCTTCTGTTACTATTAGCAAAATTAGGCATGGGTTCTGTCGGATCATCTATCACTTGTCCACCCTCCGGAACTCCCCCACACCATCTCAAAACTCACTGCTCCTTCATATCGTACTGGGGGATATAAGTTTTATAGAAAGGCCTCCTAGAAATTATCTGAGCAGTGGTTGGTGCCGCGTCCATGATCATTCGGAAGGGAGTCGTTGGATCGAGAGATAGTATTCGTTGGTGCATCATTTGATTGGAATGTTGTCTCCTGATACCCTGCGGAACTATTTTACATAACGTTGGCCACCACGAGAGAGGAGTTGACATTATTGAACCTGATATGGTTCTGATGACACTGTTTAAGATGACATCTATTTTGTTCGTGTGAGCACTTCTGGGCCACACTGGCCAACAATATTCTGCTACACTGTAGCACAGTGCTAAAGCGGATGTTCTTAATACACTTTGCTGAGTACCCCAATTTGTACCTGCGAGCTTTCTTATTATGGATGTTCTCTTTTTTAATTTCGGCGCAGTGTTCTCCAAATACGTTTTATAGGTAAGACTCCTGTCTAGTGTGATTTCCAAATATTTTGGATAAGGGTCCGATGGGAGAGACAAGTTCTGCACTCATCCATTATTACTATATTAGTAATAATGGATGATGATTATTTAAAATAATTAATTTTGTTTTCGTTATTACGATAGCAAGCAATGATGATTGTTTGAAATAATATTTATTATTATTATGGTAATAAATAATGACGGTATTTTGAAAACGAACTACTGTTTAAAATAAAACAATAAAAAATTATGATGCGCAACTACTGTACATTTAACCAAACCTTATGGATAAATAGTTGAGACATCTAAAAGCCATTGCTCTGAAATCAGCATGTTCTTTAACACCATAAAACTTTCGTAATTTCCACAAATTCAAGTTTTAGAAAATATATTTACTTTTAACCAAGTCAAAAAATTATCCACTCTGCAAACATTATTGTCTATTTTACCTTCACAGTATATATGCTTATCATTACTAATGTATTATAGTTGATTATTATACATAAACATGTAAGATATCAACAAGCAAAAAATATTGGGCGATTTTTATTTATATATACAGATAAATATATATTATACATTTCTAAAAAAAAAACTAATTAGCATTTGTATCTTCAAATAATTATGTACAATTATATTCAAAATCCAATGATAAATGAAGATAATTATCAATGGTAAAACTGTCCTTCGTGCCGATAACGCAGCCTTACTGCAATGAGATATAATTGGAATCACAGATAACGTCAACATAACCATCTATGCTGCAAAGATAAATTGTGACTGGGAAAAAATGTTTCTAATCTTTCATTTATGTAAAAAAAACATTGCTCTAAAAAAATATAGTTCCCTTTTGAAAAATAAAAAATCTATTAATGGAGAATCTACTTTGTAATATAACGAAATGTCTAAAGATTCTTAATTGAATTATTGACAATATGAACTAATAAATATTTTCTATTCAAGAAATTACATCGATTTTAAATTAACCAAAATATGTTTGAACTTCAATTAATAATGCACAAAAACCATGACTTCTTGATGTACTCTTATACTTAAAAATATTAACTCTTCCAGGCCCGTCGACTGACAGAAGAGCTGAAATTGTTTCGATGTTCCGACCAAAGCGGAACCCTGAAGGTAGTGGAGGTGAAGAACGGACCGTTGCTCCAAACAGATTTGGACTCAAATGTGAGACTTTTTTCTTTCATCTCTTTGCTGTGAAGATTTAATGAAAAATTTTTGATTTGAAACTCAAACACTTTTAATGTTCTTGTCACTTTCACCATCTCTGCAGGATTCTTTCATAATAGATAACGGCCCTCAAGGCATTTGGGTCTGGATAGGAAAAAGAGCAACTGAAAAGGAGAGGAAAGAAGCTTTAAGAAACGCCCAAGGATTTGTTTTGAAGAAAGGATACCCTGCAAAGTGAGTGCTCAATGATACAAAATATTTCTATAAAGAGAAACGAAACCGTTGTCAAAAAATAATTTATGGATACCTTCGACGATTTCAAATAAAACGTATATCTGGTTTTATTAGCTCGGTGGGTGAAGAGATGTGCATCCAAGGACAGTTTCTGTCTATCATGATTGGTGATTGATTGAAGTACCTTCCGCTGGTGAAAAGAACCCAAATATTGTTCCCAAAGTTGTGGCGTGCTCGTCGTGGGAATGCCGGGGCCCCGCCCCGCAAATCGCAACATCGAAACCCTGCCCCCCTCCTGGGGGGGCCCAATACCGCCGTTTTTTCGGCTGTCCGCCCCAGTGTCCCGGCCTGGTGGCGGTGTAGACTCGTACTAACCCTCTCTGGGGACGTCGAGTCAAATCCGGGACCCGCGCCGGTCTACACATGTGGGCTGTGTAATGGGCGCATCACTAACAGAGACACTTCATTCCTGTGCAATTCAGACAATAAACACTGGGTCCACAAGAAATGTACAAACTTAAGAATTGCACAGTACACCAACACCTGGACCTGCGCAC
>JARUHE010343375.1:0-10374 GCA_031471125.1 Archaeomysis grebnitzkii | reverse complement strand
ATATCAAAATATCCTTGAATTGTTTGGCAAAATATCGCCAGATTTCATTTTTGAAAATCAGCACCCTGCCCATAGTAATGATACACATTTCATATTTATACCCATCCAGGATTTCAAGGAAGTTAACTCAATTTTGAACATAAAATTTCTAAACTAAGCTAAACCATCTTGCACCTTCAACTTTTTGCCAATAACTAGTAGCTTGACAGCAAACAAGAAAATATTTCGATCATCAGTGATTTGAAATATAGTAAGTGCTATTTCCACCAATGTTGCAACAAGTTTACATTGAACTGTTTCACTAAAGTATGCTGTCAGACAAAAATGTTCATAAAGTTGCTTTGGCCTTTAATTTTTTTTCTAGTGTGAAATATCCCAGGTCATAAAAGCCTAAGCTTTCAGGAAATCACATTAAAATTATATAGTTAGTGTTAATAGACAAGATAAGTCAATAATAAAAAGGTAAAAATTTGGATATAATAGGGCATCCATCAACCAGAGGTAACAAATAGTTTCAGTAAAAGACAAAAACCCAGATTACAGATTAATTGAACTTATAAAATAAATTAAAAATATTCAACATTTGTCTTTACCTCTTATAAAAACTATCATTTCTAGGGGATAAAATCTATGAAACTTGTTTATTTTCAAGCAAAATTATTATTCAAGCAAAAAATTAACTTCAACATTTACCTCGCTCTTATAATACTAGTAAAATATTTTCCGAGTTAATAGGAGCTATAAAGCGTAATTTTTTAAAGAAAATATAAAATAGATTTTTTATTTAAGAAAAGTTATTTTTCAATTCATTATATAAAAACTTTGTTCAATGAAATAACTGTGAAATCAAAAATTAAAAACTTAACATTTACCTTCACCTAAATTGTGAACGCAGACAAAAATAAATGTTAATTAAATTGTTTTGGTCTTTAATTTTTTTTCTAATGAGAAATATTCCAGCTGATAAATGCCTAAGCTTTCAGGAAATCACATTTAAATGATATAGTTAGTATTAATAGACAAGATATAGTGGACAATAAAAAGGTAAACCATTAACTTTTTCACTTGAGTATGCCATCAGACAAAAATGTTGATAAAATTGTTTTAGTCTTTTTTTTTAGTGAGAAATATTCTAGCTCATAAATGCATAGGCTTCCAGGAAATCACATTGAAGTGATATAATCCATGTTTTTAGATGAGATATATTCGATAATAAAAAGGGAAACATTGAACTCTTTAATAAAATGTTGTCTGGTTATGTTGATGGCAGTTGAAGAATGGCATAAGTTAGCTTTCACCTGATGGTACACCAAAGCAACCCCCTGTACTGTTGAGAACAACAGTACATATATAAATGAGAAAATGCATTCTCAGGCACAATAGAGCATGCTAACAAATAATAAAAAAAAAATAAATAAAGTGAAGAGAAAGTTTTATAGAAAACAAACAAAAAATGGAAGAGACATACAAAGTACACACATCGACTGATATCCGTCCGTCTTTAAATTTAGAAGTAAGAAGTCCATAGGGTAAAAAATTATCGCCAATCCGTGTATTTAAGCAAATTTTAACATTATTGTGACCCACCAAACCTAACCTGACTTTGCTCCTTAAATGGTTTTCGGTGGCCAAAAACACCTATAAATATAAACATATGTACTATTGGATAAATTTGGTTTTAACTTTGCACTTTGCAAAATCTACCAACTTTTAAAAACGTGGGGTATTTTTTTGTTTACTAGCAACATAGATCTGGCTCATTCCCATGTTCGTACAGTTCCTATGGCAAATGTTGTAAGAACACATCCCGTCTTTCGACAATACTGCCAACAATTGTTTTGAAGTGTATAGCCTTCAGAATTAAATTTAAATTAGTATGACAAATCTTTATTTTGCAACTGATCTTCCTTGTAAGGAGAATTCCTCATAATTAATTATAATATATATGTTCTTGTATATTTATAGATAATCTTTCTTAATGTGTTCATAATTTTTGTATTTTTCATGCATCTGGTTTTGATAAAAGACTTTTATTTAAATGCTTTATATCTATGTTTATAGCTGTATTTCGTCATCAATAATGTTGTTTGGGAAGCCATTGTTAATAATAATAATCTGTTTTATGTTTATTGTTTCATTTGACACCAGGCGTCTATCAGTGCAAGTCTTTGTATTCTTGTTAAATGTGCTCTTTTAGCTGAGACCTTGTACTGTAAGGGACACTGCCCATCAAGATTTAAGCATTTACCAGCACCAGTTAGTTTTCTAAAAACTTTCGTTTCATATATATGGTTTACTGTTTCTGTTAGAACAGCAGGCAATTGTAATGTTGCCATTTGTACTTATTTCATATATAAATTTTAGGACATAGTTTTGTTCAAGCTTATCTTTAAACTGAATAAATACTTTTCATTTCTTACGACGATAAAAATGTCATCAACGTAACGTAAGTACTGAATAAGAACAATGTCTTGATTTGTTAGGACGTTCTTCTTTAACTTTCCCATCATCCCATGTAAAAACAGACACAATTAGGCCCTAGTGGAGATCTCATCGCTACTAGTTTTATTTCTGATAATACGTGTGATGAAGGTGATTTGTAAATAAAGACTCATTTGTACAACATTCCAACAACATCTTCAAATAGTTTCTATATATAGAAGGTGATAGTATATGTTAATGGTTGTAACTATTTTCTAAGATAATCTCAATAGTGTCATTAACAGGCATGTTAGTAAATAAACTAGTAACGTCCAATAATACCAATAAACCAGTAGTTTGTGCATCGGACAAAAGATCCAATAAAATACTGGAAGAGTCAATTATAAAATTGTTTGGCATATATTTAGTTATTGAACTATATTTAAAAAACAGCTTCTATTAATAAATTCTGATTTACAAAAATTTTCAACAAACAAACACAGATTTTAATGCGTAGCATTTATTCGTGCTTGTTATACCATTTAATTCGTGGGCTAACCTATATATAGGTGATATAACTTGTGATATAATTGGTCTTAATATATTATTCTCCATATAGATTTTTACATTTCCATAAATATATCTTGTTCACCTATAGCCTTATTTAGCTTTATAGCATTTGTGTTAGCATTATTTATCTTATTTATTTTCACTTTCAACTCATTTATAGGATTTCTTGTGATCTTCATAATTGTTATTATCTTTCAAAATATTTTTTTAATTTCTGATGAATGCAAAACTTGCATTAAAGAAAAAAAAACATAGATATCTGTGTGTGTAAGCATTGGATCTATTAAACTCTATCAAAGTAATGGTTAAAAATGTAAGCCTTTTCTACCGTTGAGGAAAAAGTTTACCTATTAAAAAATTAAATTTTAGCACTTATTTATTTTTCGAAAACTGTATACTTTTGTGATTTTTTATTTGAAAAAAAATAATAAATCTTTAGCTCATAGATATTTCAATATAATACAATATCTATTAAAAAAGAGTACCCAAATCAAAAGAATGATATAATACGAAATTATATATCTAACTACGAAAATAAACCCATAAATGAGTTAATTATAAACTTAGACAAAGCAAATGTATTAACTATAACACATAATTGCATTCGCTAAATATAACTACCTACCCCGGAAGCAAACGTTCGCGAACCCCAAACGCGCTCTAAAAAATTATTCATTCAGGAGTTGTGTAGAAACTTATATCCCTACAAAAATTTTTGGACCGATTTGGACAGAATCTGTTCGATCATTTTAAATGCCATGATTTTATAAATTGAATTGTTTCTTATAACTCAAACAGTATTTCTAATGTAAAAAAATATTTTTGTTAAGCATATAGACTATATGGACCTAACTGATCTTAACACGATTTCGGGCAGTTAAAATGTACAGTGTACACTTTAAAAACTGTACGAAAAGTATACGTTTCGTACGTCTTTTTTTTATTATTAAAAAAAAATCATATACTTTACAACTAATGGATACTTCCTAATGGATCAGGAAATAAAAAAATCAGCGTCATCTGTGCTTTTGAACTATGCATAAATCATATTTAGAATTGTAAATTTTTGGCATACACTGTACGTTTTTTGGTCCAAAAATGGACAGACAAAAAGAACAATTTGTACTAATTGTTCTTTTATCTTACATCATTTTGGCGTGTTTTACTGTAATTATAGCTATAACACTATAACAATAACTGGATTCATACTTTGTTAGCTATTATAACATATCTAAGTTATATACATTAGGATATTTGAAAAAAATTAAGTCTATAGCTACAATAACTTTATTTAATTAGAATGCTATATATATAGTTATATCGCCACCGATGTATATGGCAATTTTAAAACGTCTACAAAATTATTGATTAAGATATAGTTCGTGTTTCGTGCACTTTTTGGCCCAAAATGTTTGCAGGGTAGCAACTCGTATGGAGCATGTGGCAAACATAGCTCCAAAACATTGCAAGAGTCTCCGGTACGCTAGAACCTTCCGAGGCCTGGCAAGCATTCTGCCTCTTTCGAGCCTCATCCACTGCAACCTTTCGTGCCTCATCCACTGCAACCTTTCGTGCCTCATCCACTGCAACCTTTCGTACCTCATCCACTGCAACCTTTCGTGCCTCATCCACTGCAACCTTTCGTGCCTCATCCACTGCAACCTTTCGAGCCTCATCCACTGCAACCTTTCGAGCCTCATCCACTGCAACCTTTCGTGCCTCATCCACTGCAACCTTTCGAGCCTCATCCACTGCAACCTTTCATGCCTCATCCACTGCAACCTTTCGAGCCTCATTCACTGCAACCTTTCGAGCCTCATCTACTGCAACCTTTCGAGCCTCATCCACTGCAACCTTCGAGCCTCATCCACTGCAACCTTTCGAGCCTCATCCACTGCAACCTTTCAAGCCTCACCACACCAGCATGACAAGATAACAGCTTCACAGACATGCCCTGCGAGTTGGCTTCTCACACGTGCATTGATGAGTCTTCCAACAAAAGTGCACCTCACAACCCACTCATGTCTCTTATGCTCTCTTAAAACCTAAACTTTAGTACAAAATCTAGGTTTAGAAGATGCAGAAAAAAATTATCAATTTATAACATTGAATTCTTCTATTCAATATTTTTAAATTTATTATTTGATTGAATTGAATAAACAATTTAAAACTATATTTCGCCATTGAATAGATCACAGCTTTATAAAATTTATCGACAATTGATTCAAAAAGTTTTATTCAAAATGCAAGAATTTTAATTTTTTTGGTGCCTACAAATTGTGGAGGTTTGAGAAACTGGTCAAAATCTTCAACAATTATAATAAAATGTTTTTAATCACATTAGAAAATAACTTTAAGCAAGATGTCAAATAATGGAAATAACATTTAGGTTGAAGAAAAAATTAAAGTTTTATTATTTATTATAAAAATAGAATAAAACAAACTTAAAAATACATTTACCACATAATATATTTGATGCAAACTACCAACTTTGGTTCCATAGCTCCTGTATTTGTATGGCTAAGACTCCCACAAAAACACTTAAGTATGAAATTTATCAAATAATCTAAACATTATGAAATAATTTTTACACCCAAACAATGAGACAACTTGTATATAAAATGGCGAGCTTAAAATATTTGCAATTCCCTGTATTTGAATGGCTGTCACAAAAATGTTTTTACTTGAATTGTTTATCTTACAACATTGAAGAAGCAATTCATTTGAAAGCTAACCGATTAATTATTTCAATGACTAGTTGATGTGAAATGATTTCTCAAAGACGTTGAATATCAAATTAGCTCGCATGGTTGGTTGCAATTATTTTGAGACACCCAAAAAATTTGATTTGTTATTAAACTAATTTTTTGGCAGAACAAAAAATTTGATTTCTTACAAGACTCATTTTTTGGCAGGACAATCAAAAATTTGAAAAGCTTCACTCAAAACAATGTAATCATCACTTTTAATTTCGTGATTTTGAACAAGTCAATCTACTTTAAATGTTAAAGTTTTCCTATGCACAGATCATGACTTTGGGTGCCCTTACGGCACTTTTCAATAATAATTCTAATGGAAAAACACTATTATGGCAACTGAAGTCATACCCTGCATGATATGCATTGAACACAACATTTCAAGCTTTTTCAATAGCATAGCATGACATGAATTAGACCTACAATATTTAAAATCAAATGTCAAATTTATTAAAAAAAGAAAAATTGAAATTATTTTTTATTGTGAAATTAATTAAACAAAGTTTATCACAGTCGATTATTGGAATCAAACGAGTATTTATGAAACATATTTGCATCAACAATAGCACAAGTGAGGCAACCGACATTTAAAAAACAGAGCTTACCTCACTTGTGCTATCATAATAAGTTGATGTAATCTTTAATGGAAGATCTATTTACAAATTATAACAACCTATGTTGAGTATTCAAGCACAAAAAGAAATCAATTAAGATGTGAAAGAAGAAAACTAAAACTAAATCAAATTGAAAATAATTAAAAAACTAATTCAAAACATAAGAGAGAAACCATCCAAAAATGGTAAATCTAATGGCACAAGTAATTAGCACATTTTAAAAATGGATAAATTATTCTTAAAATACAAAATAATTTTGATAAAAAATTTATATCTGAGATTTTGAGCCACACTCTTTTTAGCATTTCCGGCAACCCCAATTCAATCAAAAATATCCGATTCTGTTTCAGCAAAATTAAGACAAGGCGATTAAACATTGAATGATACATCATCCGTGTCAACCAAACTACTTAAGCTGAGAAGCAAGTTTTATTATTTCAGTCAATCAAGGCCAATTATTTTGTAAACAAAGCCATTGCCAATCAATGCTAGCAAACAATTAAATTGTTAGTCATAACAACTATATGATGTATGAATTATTAACACACATGATAATCATTATATATTATGACAGTTTTTTTGTATCATCTCTTATATTAACACACATGATAATCATTATATATTATGAGTTTTTTTGTATCATCTCTTATATTAACCGTGTATATCCTTTTGCCAAACATATTTCGTACTGTACTTCTACCCATATGTATGGGCAACCCTTAGTTGAGCCAGAACCCTACAAGAATGCGGCCCTAGTGTCATAGACGTGAACAAAATGTTCCAGTACATTGCTTTAAATATTTTAAAGATTTAATATATTGATTTTTTTGAGATTTAGGCAGCAATTTAGCAATGTTTTTAATTTCATATGGGTCAATGTTCAAATCGTAGAACTCCTCAAAGCTTTCGTCGTCTTCCCAAGAACAGAAAATAGAATTTTCTTTGTCGGCAATCGTTCGGACGCACGAGTACGTGTTGTTCGAAGAGTCTTCACACTTGCAGGAGAAATGTGGATTACAGCCACTCAAACCGCTTCCGAGGTACTCGCAGCCGTTGTTCACTTCTTTCCCTTCTCCGGAATGCTCGACCAAGACAGATTTTCGATCGTACACCCGCCTTTCGCCAGATTTTTGATCGTACATCCGCTTTTCGCCATTCGCTGTGATAACTCGATCGGATTTTTTCAATTGCGGTTTCAAAGAGATTCCATTCATGAATATTGGGATGGGAATGTTTGCAAGGTCGAGAATGGTTGGAGCCAAATCAATATTACTTGTGAGAAACTCGATTTCTTTACCAGGTGATATTTCTGGACCACGAATTATCAAAGGAACTTTAATGTCGGATTCATACGGCTCCCTCTTATCAATTGGCAGAGAAAATTGACCTAAATGATAGCCATTATCAGAAGTGAATATTATGTAGGTGTTATTCAGAGTATTTGAATCTAAATGATCTATCAAGTCTTCAATGAGATCATCAACTGATAAAAGCGTTCTCAGTCTGTTTCTAAAAACTTGATCAATTTCATCAACATCGTCATCAGGCAAAGGTTGCTTACCAAGCCTCAGCAACCAATGTTTGTCTTTGCTGTTCTTCAGATTGAAATTCGGAGTCCGAGGTGCTTTCAAGTTGGTGAAATTTTTCTCATATTTTGGTTCAGGGGTGAATGGAGCGTGAGAAGCCGGAGTGGCGAGCATCATAAAAAACGGTTCATCGTCATTTTTTTGTTTTAAAAACATTTTTCCGTATTTATACAAAACAGTTGTGAGATAATCGTGCTTTGGATCGTCTTTGTGGTGCACCTTGCTGCCATTGACGGAGAGATCGTAATTGTAATATCGTGAATTTCCTTTCAATCCGATCCACCAATCCCATCCAGGCGGAACATGCTTCACTCCTCCCACATCTTCATCGCCGTACTGATTTAAATATTTTCCGCCGTAAAATGTAGAGTAGCCGTCGTCTTTCAATGAAGAAGCAAAAGTTCTTCTTTCGGGTCCATTCTGAAATGACGGAAAAAAATTCAATTCTGGCGTAAACTGAAACAAATAAAGTCGAAATAATAAATTGATCAGCAGGTTTACATTCTCTCAATTGTTTGAGGTATGTGAGAATGCCAATAAGTTTAAGAAATTATGTTTAGACAGTTCATCTTAAAAACCATAATAGAAAATTTTTATAAGAAAAATGCCATTTAGAAGTTAACCTTTCACTTTGATTTATACTAACATAGAATGAATATTTTGGTAACAGAGGAAAACCAAACATTCTATTGTATAACTCAAGAAGAGAACATTATAGAAAAAGACACATTACATAACTCAAGAAGAGAACATTATAGAAAAAGACACATTGTATAACTCAAGAAGAGAACATTATAGAAATAGACACATTACATAACTCAAGAAGAGAACATTATAGAAAAAAACACATTAATATAACTCAAGAAGAGAACATTATAGAAAAAGACACATTGTATAACTCAAGAAAAGAACATTATAGAAAAAGACACATTGCATAACTCAAGAAGAGAACATTATAGAAAAAGACACATTGTATAACTCAAGAAGAGAACATTATAGAAAAAGACACATTGTATAACTCAAGAAGAGAACATTATAGAAAAAGGCACATTGTATAACTCAAGAAGAGAACATTATAGAAAAAGACACATTACATAACTCAAGAAGAGAACATTATAAGGAATACAACTTAATAGTAAAGACTAACCTGCCATTCTTTACTGCAACAATTTCCATCTAATGAATTGTTGATTGTTTTGTGATTGTGAACATACTGACCCGTTAATATGGTTGCTCTAGAAAACATTCGACTAATTACAGATCGGCAACATTAACGTAAACAAAAATTACAATAAAATGAACTAAAAAAAATATTTCGCTACATAAATGTAAAAAAACAGTATTCAAGCTTTACAACTTTCTATAATAAATCAAGATGTAATGCAACTTGTAGACAACAAACTGTGCATTAATGTGCTACAATAAAAATTTGCAAATATGTTTTGTTGTTGTTGACCCCGCTCCTTCCTCGACAATGAAGATGGAGCTCTCACGTTGGAGGGTCCAGCCCCCACCCCAGCAGGTCTGATCATTAGGGAAGCAGCTCCGCCGCTCCCACTGGGTCCGTCCAGAGAGCCTCTGGGAACAAGTTCGACCGCACATGCGGGCATGTGAAGAGGTGCGTAGCGTTGTATGTGTGTGTGGTGCTGGCACAGCAGGCAGTTTGGTGTAGTGTGTGTGTGTCTGGGGATATTTTGTGTAAGTATTCTTGTAGTCATGGGGATTTGTTTGCCCTCAGCTGTTTGGTGGCCAGGTTATTGTGTTGTTTTAATGTTTAGTGTGTGGCGTGTTGTGGGGTTGTGTCCATGCTAGTTGTGTAATTATTTTTGTTGTCGAAAATAGTTTGTTTCATATGTCTTGGGTTTGTCGGCTGTTGTGTGAGTGAGTGAAGTGGATGGTCTGGATGTTGTGCGGTTTTTCTGGGTTGAGAGGCATACAGTTTGAGGCATGTTGTTATTGGGAGGGTTTTTGTTGTCATGTAGGTGTTGTACGTTTGTGTAAAGAGTGCAGCCTGTGGCTGTTTGGATGTGTTTTCACCTGCATTAATGTGCTGCAATTAAAACTTGCATAAATATATACAAAAATGAATGTGCTGCTATAAATAATACAAACATACCTGCTGGGGCAGCACAAAGGGCTTGCTACATAAGCATTGGAAAAAGTTGCTCCTCTATCCGCAACAAGATTTTTTAATTTAACCATCGGCTTCATTCCATCGAGAGTTATATCCTGATCGTCAGTTAAGATGAAAATGAAATTTGGTTTCTGAAATTAATATTCTATTGTGAACATCTGACTTGTATTCAATAAAACATTAAAATATATTAACATTATATTAATTATAGCTATGTGATGAGCATCTGACTTGTATTCAATAAAACATTAAAATATATAAACATTATAATAATTATAGCTATGTGATGAACA
>JARUHE010343364.1:0-10374 GCA_031471125.1 Archaeomysis grebnitzkii | reverse complement strand
AGTTTATTAAATAAACGAAACGTTAATTCTACCAACTTTCTCATTTTCCTAGTGAATTAATTTTATATGTATATATAATATATATATATACATACATATATATATATTAAAAATTAAACACACAGTTTCACGAGGACTACTTTATTTATAAACAATTATGTATGTATATTTTGGTGTTAATTGACACCCTTGTCAGTAGAAACTTGTTTTGAAAAATTGACCTTATTAGAGAAGAGCATTAACATTCATACTATAGCTTCATACTTTTTAAAATGATACTATGGAAGCATCCATTCAATGAAAAAGATCCCGGAAACATGTTCATATTTGTGATTTTTTCAATTAACGTTGACTCTACTATACTATGTTTAATGAAATCATTTGACTTACACACTAGTTTTGCTGAGTCCCAATTAATTCTGTGTCCAGTGTTTGCGGAATGCAAAAAAAAGAATTATTTTCATTTCCATTTCTGTAGTCATCGTTTTTATGCTTCTTTACACATGTTTCTAAACTTCTTCCAGTTTCACCAAAATATTTCCTTTAACATTCTGTGCAGCTTATTTGGTATATTCCACATTTGTATTCATCTCTTTTTATGCCGTTAGAAATTATTAATCTAGAAATAGTAGATCAGTAGTTAAATACTACATCATAACCGGATTTTTTGAGGTCTTCCTTTATATGCTCTAAGTTGAGTGGTAAGAAAATTAATTTATTGTTATCAGGGTTAAATTTGTCCCATCGTTTTGAAAAGTGTGAAGCTATAGTATGTAGGATAATGCTCTTCTCTAACAAGGTAAGTTTTTCTAAAAAGAACAATTGATCAAAACAAGTTTAATATATCAGTTGACATCGAAATATATAGAAATAATTGTTTATAAATAAGTATTTCACGTGAAAATGTTTGTTTAATTTTAAAGAACAAAAACTAGAACGTTTTTTCCGACAATATATATCAAAGTTTGCGGGAGAAACATGAATATATATACAGTATATTCAACGGTTACCTTCAGGGGACCAGAGGTCGCACTTCAAGCTACGTGATCAATGGAATTACACATCTACCTTGGAATTGTCCTTCAGTACCTTAATGTAAAAGGAGTTACATGTGTACATTGGTATTGTCTTTTAGTATTTATAATTCAAAAGGAAACACCTGTTTACATTGTAACTATTATTTAGTACTTCTAATGTAAAAGGAATTACATGTCTACCTTGGGAATGTCCTTTAGTACTTCTAATGTAAAAGGAATTACATGTGTACATTCGTATTGTCTTTTAGTATTTCTAATGCAAAAGGAATTGCATGTCTATATTGGAGTTGTTATTTAGTACTTCTAATGTAAAATGAATTACATGTCTACCTTGGAATTGTCTTTTAGTACTTCTAATGTGAAAGGAATTACATTTGTGTACATTGAAATGTTATTTAGTACTTCTAACGTAAAAGGGATTGCAAGTCTTCCTTGGAATTGTCTTTTTGTACTTCTAATGTAAAATAAATTATATGTATACATTGGTATTGTCTTTTAGTACTTCTAATACAAAAGGAATTATATGTCTATATCGGAATTGTTATTTAGTACTTCTAATGTGAAATGAATTACATGTCTACCTTGGAGTTGTCCTTTTGTACGTCTAATGTAAAAGGAATTATATGTGTACATTAGTATTGTCTTTTAGTACTTCTAATACAAAAGGAGTTACATGTCTACCTTGGAATTGTCCTTTAGTACATCTGATGTGAAAGGAATTACATGTGTACATTGGAATTGTCATTTAGTACTTCTAATGTAAAATTTAAAAAGGAATTACATGCCTGAATTTAAGCTGAAAGTACAAACCTTGTCACTGAAGGGTTTATCCGGCCCTCTCATTGAGGTTGCATTAACTGCTACTACACTGCAGTCTTTTAACAGCTTTTCTTTTGCATCATTCAAAAGTTTCAATTCTTCGGTCATTTTGTCTTCCCCAAAGTCTTTTATTGCTTGAGAAAACCTGAAATAAGAAAAATTTGCATAGCATGTGAGTGAGTATTAATTTAATAATTATAAAAAAAGTTAATTTAAGTTTTAAAATTGAAAGTATGAAAACAAATATGTAAGACATAATATAACTTAGGCCTTTATGTTAGCTGCGTCATGCACTAAACTTTAGTTTCTTGAAAAAATGTATAAAGAAAAATTATAAAATTGTAGTACAACATATACATAATTTTGTTGGTAACAGTCTTCTTGAAATTAAAGAATGTAAAATAAATCATAAATTCGTACATTTAATAAATACAAAAAATATAAGTATACTTAGTTTTCTATGGATTCATAAATTGGCAATATTTTGTCGTTTTATAACTTATGCTTAATACAGTATATATAATCAAAAAATAGTTTTACTGGGAGTCATTTTGTTGGTAAGAGCTTTTCTGAAATGATAGCATATAGAATTGAAATCATAATTGTTTATCGTTAATTGTTAAAAAAGATAAGTATAAGAAAAAATCAAAATCACTCATATTTTAAAGGTTTTATATCTTATATTTAATATTTATAATTAAAAAAACAAGTTATATGACTTACATACCATTTCGTTCGTAAGAGCTTTCTTTAATGGATAGAACAGTAGCTAAATACTAGAAGGGGTGAGAAGAACAAACTGAATCAATAAAATGTTCCATCAATTATTTTATAACCCGCCAATGAAGGACTTCGTTTCATCATGCATAGTAAACTATAACTAATTACGTAGTAAAAAGATTTGAAAGTCAATTCACAGTAAGATGTATTACTTTGTTTATAGCTTAGTTATGATAACTGTATATCCAGCCCGTAAACTCGAGTCTTAAAAAATATTTAAGATATATATACTAAAGGTAGACGCAAAACTTGAGATTAAGAAACATTTAAATCGGCTTTGAATAAACTATATGGCTAAAGTAGGGCAATTAAAACTAAAACTTTGATCTATTGCCTATTGAAATATTAAAACAATAATGCTTATATTTAAAGCAATTACAGTTAAACAAATTAATCTAAAACCAGGGCAAGTGATAAGGTTGTGTAGTGAAGTTTGAAAAACCCTAGGTTCCTAGTTTTGAATAACCGGACGTATTTGGTAATTTTTCTTTTTACACACTAGATGTTGTGCTAATTACGTTCTCTTGAGTGCGAGAGGATGAAACTTTCAACTCCCTTCAGGGAATTAAAACTTCCTTTCTGCCAAATTCAAGCATGAATTAGTTGATTGACAAAATATCCGTAACTTCAGAAATATTTTTACTCAACTTGAATTTACAATTTTGGGTAATTTCCCATAAATTTATATAAAATAGATCATGTTCTATCTATTTAAAGAAAATATTTCAGTTATTTTTATTTTTTATTAATGAAAAATCTATATTAAATTAGGGATATTTTGTCCATTGACTAGTTTATGCTGAACATCAGCACCCTGGCCGGATTTAACTTTCATATTGAAAGCACATCAAAACCTTTAGGAGAAACAAAGTATGATGTACACTAGAATCCTGTTTCCATACCAACTCTCATTGCTGCATAATTATTTCAGAAGTATGTTAAAACCCTATTTAATAGTCAATTTTTGGAAGATGTTAGGTTTTTTAGATCACTTTTTCATATTACTTTATTATTTATAAGTTTATAATTGTCTTCACTACTTCATGTTAAGTAGTTTCAATTACAGCCAGGGTATCATGACCTCATTTCTCTGCACAAGGTTTTTATTTTTCTGACAGCCTGTCGAAAAGTACAAATGATGCCATAATTTTCAAAGGGTTTCTTTTTTGAAGTGAACGAAAATTTTTTTAAATTTAAATTCTATCACATATAAGGTAATCATTAAGAAACTTTTATCTGGTTGTTAGTGAACTAGATATATTTTGAAAAAAATATGAATGAGATTGTGAAGATATAGTATATCGAGATTGAAAATAGATTTTTTATTTCATGAATTATATCAATACGACATTAACCAATCAGAGAGCAGGTATTAAGCAAAATGGATGAATTTCAGTTTTCTAGAATATATTTTACTAAAGGAACCAAAATAAAAAATCTTTGATGATGTGAAAATAAAAATATGACTGCATTGTTCAATGTAAATGTCGGATTAAGGATCTTTTGAATGGAAAAACTGCGCCATTTTTCTAGATAAACTTGTTTGAAAATTGAGACTGGAACCTTTAGAGAGCACAAAAATAAAACATTGGGTTGATTGAGCATCCGCCTTCTAGTATTTGATTCTATGAGTTAAACCATAAATGTTCATATATGTTTATTAAATTATAAACAATTTTACAATGAATGAATAACCTACAAAAACGCAAAAACAACTACAACAAAATGAAGAACAGCAACAACAACAAAAACAACGACAAATTAGGTGGCAGAATAGTGAATGATTTGCTTCACTCGCATCAGAACCTGTAAATTAATCACCAATGAAAAATTAATAAAAAATAAAAAAAATAATGCAATATTAAAAACAAAAAAATAAACCTCCACCAACCACAACAAAAACCAAAGGCGTAATGGTAGTGATGTGAATATCATCTTTAAGCTCGCGAATCACTATTTATATAATTCTAAGGTAATAATAATTGTTAGATGAACACATCAAACTTTATCAAAAAGTCTAGACACACATTGAAAATATTACTGTGGTTTGTTTGGAATGAATTAAATGATGTCTTCATAATCCATACAAATATGAAAACCAATTCAACTTACTTTGTCAAAAAGTGGTCATAGATGATGTAATCCAAATCCAGTCTTTTTTGCAGCCTTAATCTCGTTTTTGTGGAAACTGGATTTTTGTTCTGTTGAAAGGTATTAAAAAAATTAAATAAAATTGAATGGAACTAAATTAAATTAAATTAAATAAATGAAAACATTAATTTAAACAAAATTTATTTTATTTTATTAACCTCAACAAAAGTATTTTGAAAAGAAATGGACTTTTATTATCAAACAATTACATAGATCGGCAATAGCACAAGTGAAGTAACCCACATTGAAATAACATAGAACTTACCTCATTTGTGCTATTGTCGAATCACATAAGAGTTAATAATAATAATAATAAATAAAAACAATAGTTACAAATTTGAATGAATTAAAAAGCCAAGCTTATAAACTATAAATCAAAAGCGTGAGATTAATTTCAAAATTGCTAAAAGAGTTCCCGTAATGGCTTTGAAGAATGTTCCTGGCTTACAACTTTTGAAATATTACTAATTATGAAAACAATTTTAATGGATGATGCTTTCAAACTGTAACCTGGCTTGCTATTGGAAAATGAATGAATTGTTTTTTTTTAAATTCAAATAAGAGCTGGAAAGCTCTATATATGTTTTGCCTTTATCGTTGTCGTCGTCCAAAAGTATTAAAGTCTCCTTTGTTTGAAGAAATACATAATTTTTTTATTTAAAAAAAGTTATTCATCATGATCGTTTAATTAGTATTATTAAAATAGTTGTTTATCATCATCCTTTAATTAATATTATTAGTTGTATTTTTTTCAATTCAATTATTATGGAATCATGCCAAAAAAAAAAAACTTAAAATTTTAATCACTAAAGCTTAACATTTTTTGGAAGAGTTAAACAAAAATTTAAACAATAGTTATTGGTTATGAATTCCTAGTTAATTCTATTATTAGTAATTTTTTTCTGAAAAAAAATACGTTTTCAATGTTTAAGCCAAAATTCAGTAGCTTGCCAATTATTTTATTCAACAAAATAGTTTAAAGATTTTACTTGAAGAGTTGTTTTTAATACCTTATAGTTAATTTTGACAGGGCTAATTGTTCTTATTTTTGTTATTACTATTTTACGTTTTTGAATATTGAGATTTTAGCCAACATATATGTGTCTATGACTTATGTTATGAAGTCAGTTATGTGTTGTTCCTTATGCTTGAGAATGATGGTTTGATATTGGCTTCCATTTTAATATGTAATCAAATATTAATTAAACGGAAAAGCGTACTTGATTCAAAATATGATATAATTATTTGTTTAATTATATGCAATATGTGGATTGTTGCAAGTTAAAACAAAATCGTTTTTATTATTATGCAAAACATTTCGTAAAAATGAATCATTATAAGCAAGCGACAGCTATTAAATACAAATAATAAAGAAGATATGATAGTAAAGATATTTTAGAATTATGTACACGTCAAAGCACAGAAACAATTACAATCTCATGCCGGGAACCGAACCTGGGACCTTTCACCTTGCTGGGGTGACGTGCTTACCACTATATTAGCTGAGATATATAATAATTTCAACAAATTTTCCTCAGTATACACATCAAGTTTATCACCACCTTTCAGGGTCTATCTAGTTGATCAAAGTAAATAATTGTTGTCATTATTTTTATTTATTAAAGTTGTTTATTGTTGTCATTGCCATTATTTTCAATACAAAGTTGTTTATTGTTGTGATTGTTATTATTTTTATTTATTTTAGTTGTTTATAGTTGTGATTATTGTAATTATTTATTTTAGTTGTTTATTATTGTGAGTGTTGTCATTATTTTTGTTTATTTTAATTGTTCATTCTTGTGGTTGTTGTCATTATTTTTATTTATTAACGTTGTTTATTACTGTAATTGTTGTCATTATTTTTATTTATTAACGTTGTTTATTACTGTAATTGTTGTCATTATTTTTATTTATTAACATTGTTTATTACTGTAATTGTTGTCATTATTTTTATTTATTAAAGTTGTTTATTATTGTGATTGTTGTCATTATTTTTATCAATTTTAGTTGTTTATTTTTGTCATTATTTTTATATATTAAAGTTGTTTATTGTTGTGATTATCCTTATTTTTATTTATTTTAGTTATTTATTGTTGTGATTGTCATTATTTTTATTTATTTTAGTTGTTTATTGTTGTGATTGTCATTGTTTTTTTTAAAGTTGTTTATTATTGTAATTGTTGTCATTATTTTTATTTATTAAATTGTTTATCATTGTGATTGTTGTCTTTATTTTTATTTATTTAATTGTTTATCATTGTGATTGTTGTCATTATTTTTATTTATTTAAGTTATTTACTGTTGTGTTTCTTCCAGAATTATCAAACAATGAGAGATGGTGGCCGAGTGGATACGAACGTCGGCTGGAGATTAATGCTGCATCAGCAAATCTCATTGCCACCTGTTCGAGTCTGCTCTAGGGCTATTTCATTAGAATTTGAACGTGACTGTATTCCTTTAATCCTCATGTGTTAAGTTTATCCTGGCTTGGAGGAGAGCGCCATATATCGGCTGCATATCCTTTGGGTACATATCACCTGATGTGGGTAATGATGATAAGAATTACAAGCTCTTTAGGAGCCGTTAAAGCTGAAAGGTGCTCTATAAATTTGACACATTATTATTCATATTTCTTAAAAGAATTCCTTCAATGTTCAAATTTGAATTTTATTCTATTTTATTAAAACAGAATTTGTTTATAAAATTGTTTATTTTTCAGTTCAAATATATTTTTGTTGTATGGTATTGTCTATTATGTTTCAATTGATTGCACAAGTATACTGTGTTGAGCATTTTAAATTATATTGTATATTTACTTATAAAGAAAATAATTATTTAGCATTGAATAAAACTGTAGAAAACTTACCTCAGAAGATCTTGAATTTGTTTTCAAAATGAGGATATCTTCATAACTCCAACAGAGAAGATTTTTTAACAAAATAAGACTTTCGTCCATTCGATCAGCTATCATGACGAGGTGGAAATGTTTGTTCCATTTTGGAAGCTGAAAAACATGTTTGCAAATTAAATGAGTTTGAGTTATTAAATACAAAGAAAAAATTTCCAACACACTTTAAATAAAATAAAATATAGATAAAACATTTTTGCAATTTAAATCGTTTCAAAAGATCATTTCCAATACATTTTAGATAAAACAAATTTGTTATGGTAAGAATGCAATAAACACAAACTTCATATATAAAGTTACAAAACTTTGCAGGTCTTGTATTTATGTCTTAACAGACGTAACCACATGAGTCAAAAATACAACTTTTCAGTTCATATTTGTAACAGTTCTGAAGTGTAGAAATAAAAATTAAAAGAAAGAATATTTCTAACATGAATCAATATTTCGTGTAGTTTTAATTATTTTCTTCTTTAGGCCTAAGTCTTCATACAGACAGAATGTTAGATCCACTGATTGTTTTGTTCTTCCTTCTCGATAGATGTTTTGTATTTGAGATTGAAATATTCACAATCAAAACGATAAATGAAAAAAATTGATTGGAACAATGACAACAAACATTAAATCTTACATAAATATTGTAACTATTTAATTTATATTAAAACATTAAAAATGACATTTTAATATAAAGTTTTGCCAGAAGATATTTAATATCAACAACAAATTCATAAAATATTTTTTTTAGTTAAGACTTAATAAACAAGTACGAGTAAATGCTACGCTTTAAAACATGTGTTTATATGTTAAAACAGTTTCTAAAATTGTTTTGTCTTTTAATACAATTCTTTATATTATTACATTAACCCTTTTCTTTCATTTTTTATATTGGAAACATCTCTAAAGCTTCAAAAATATTTTGGGTTTGATCATGAATTTGATGATAAGTTGGCTAAGTCTAAAAACTCCTAAATGTTTATTATTTAAAAAAGTATAAACTTTAGGCAAAAAGATCCTTCAGGCACTCTAACTTAGAATCTCCTGTTCTTTCATTTGTTTTAAATAAACTTTTCTCTAAACCTTCAAATAAAAATATTGACTCACCACGAATTTTAAGTTTTTAATAAAATGTATGTTTTAATAAGTAAGTATTGATTTATCAGAATGTTATGTTCTTCATTTTAATTTAAACAAACTTTTCTGAAAAATTAATATTTTTTGTTATTTTGAAAAAAATATAAAATTTTGGTAGAGTCCACAAATCATCCACCGCCCCAATAACAACAACACATCTTAATAATTAATTTAATACAAATAATATAATAATAACAAATATAATAATAAATTAATATACTAATATAAGTTAGCTTTAAATTCTTGTGGATTAAAGGCTACATTGAAAAAACAATCAAACCAATATGCAGAATAAGAATAATATTCTATTTGGAGGATCATTTAAACATCGTTTATATATACAAAAAAAGAAATACAATATAATTTAATGAAAAATCATTTCATATCTTTCATTTTTGGAATTCTGAAAGATTTAAAATCTAAAAACCAAATGTAAGTTAAACATAAGAAGTACTTTATTTAACACAATGTTATTAATAAAGTTTTGTTAATTCAATGTTATTAATATAATATTTTATTAATACAAAATTTGTAATGTATAAAGTTTATTGTACATCACGTGAACTATTTTCGGTATTATGGCTAACTTAGGTGAGATATAAAAACATAAACTTCATTGGAAACTTTAAACTTCTTTAAATTTAATTAAAACTTTAAAAAAAATGAGTTACCATTTCTCTTAATTTTTCGACGGTGAATTGAGCTGCAGGCAAGCCAAAGTCCCATGCCATTTGGTTGTAGCCAAAGTGTTTCTGAAACCTCTCCTCGTTCTTGTCCACTTTTTCCACGTATGTGTCCAAATTCACTTTGTAAACCTGAAATTAAGAGCTGCAATTATGGTGTGCAAACTGAATGACATTTTATAGGGATTAAACTGTTAAATGTATTTATGTTAAGTTATAATTATCACTAATTTACTGTTAATTTGTATTAGCTCTTAAGATTTCGAAATGGAATTAGTTTTCAAGAGAATATAAATTTAAAAACAGAAACTGAGTATACCAGTTAGGCTTTAGATTACGGTTATAATAGAATTACTGGTTATTGTTTGTCGACTTAAACAAAAACTTGAAATGAACAACTAGGATTTAAATTTAATTCAAAACAATAGATTTATATAATTTTTTTAAAACTAAATATTACAGATTTGCAGTCGAGTAATTATTTCCTTTGCTTCTTGGTATTTCAAATAAACAAATAAACTAGTTTACATTTTTTGTCATCGCAATCACCTTAATACTAAAGTAATTTGCGGAATTGCGTCCACTTATCGTACTTTATTTTCAAAAATGTACAATAACATTCTAGTCTGCCGCATTGTGTACTAGAGAGATCAAGCTATGTTGCCATAAATAATAAACCCTTTAAACACAACGCATTTTTTTTACTACATAACTTTAAGTAAGTTGTTATATTTATGTGATACAAGGGCGAATTGCGGTCTGTTGTTCAATCACTTGTGCGATTTGCGTCCACTGTATTTCTTACGTTTTTTAATGCTTAACCAAAAAATTGACTGCGTTTGCTCTTCAATCTGGGTTGATCTGAATT
>JARUHE010343353.1:0-10374 GCA_031471125.1 Archaeomysis grebnitzkii | reverse complement strand
GAATGTTCATGCAAAATATATTTAGTCGATGTTTTATGTGAAGTATATTTAATGAAGATTCAATCAAAATATATTTAGTGAATTCTGTGTATTCAATAATTACAGACACAGAATACCATTACATACATATGTCAATGAATGCAAGGTGTAAAGTATTGAGATTCTAGCAACTATTGAAGTTCCTCTTTTAGGCATCTAATAAATCATAAATGATAATACTTAATATTAAAATTATTATTGTTACAGGTTTTAAAAATTGGTGTAATTATGTTGAAAAGAAAACCTAAACAATTCTAACAGCAGTTTTGCAAGTGTTTTTTAATTCTCTTAAGATCTAGGGTCATTGCACGCTCACCGACAGTGTTTGTGATTCCCGACACTCTGGCCTTAACTCTATGCAGTTAGATTACAGTGTATTATGATTATCATTAGGGTTTCTGCAATTACAAACATTGTTGTAACCGTGCAATGATGCTAAGTACATTAGACATAAAATGATTATTACGTTTTGTAATAATAGAGTATGTTGACAAATTAAAAATATAAACAAGTCAACTGTTAAGAATGTGGCTTCTATTGTTAACAAGCTTGATTTGAAAATCAATCCACCAAGAACATAGCTGGTCTAAAAGTTAATTTAGAAACCAGGTACTTCTCTGTCTTCGTCTTGGCCAGCGGTAATAAATGGCAAGAGCTCAGCCCGCTAATTTCTAAAAAATCCATTACCCTGCATACCTGACTAAGGCTTAATGGTTTTAATAAGATTCTGAGACTTCGCTCTTTTTCATGGACATCAATGAGTGGTTATTGATAAGAATTAAGGTCCAAGTCTAAGAGTATTCATTGGGTAATATTTGCACTATAAAACGCAACTATTATGGTTTATTCTTCATTCTTTTTTGTTAGTAACACAGTTGGAAAAAGAAGAGTTGCTCATGACATAAATAACAAAAATTAGTTTATGTAATACATAACATGAAACTCCAATGTGATTTTAACATCCAAGTGGATATTTTCAATTGCAAAAAAAGTCGGTAACTACTATAAAAGTATAAACATAAGTTGAAATACTGTATTAGGACTGATAAGTTTGAAAGAAATGCAACCTAACCTACTCATCATAAATCAAAGTGTTGTGACAAATATATTACCAATACAAATGAAAGTGTAGGTATTATTTATATGTTTTTATACTTGTTAAATGTATTCACCTTGGTAGTTTTAATTAATTTTGTCCTTCCAGGTCTCAATATAACGAAGCTTTAAATAAAGAGCTTAATCCTAATGTATATTTGGATAACAACGATTCCAACACGTTTTTTAACTTATTAACACAAAAAAAGTATATGTTACATCCAGGACATACTGGAACAAATGTCATGGACTTGAAAGTGTTGCTGTTCAAGTTTAAATGATATTTTATGTATTCCAAGTATTAAAATTTACCTTTTTGCGGTTTTTATTATTTCATGTGTGTAGAATACAAATCAGATGTTATATACTTCCAAAGTGTGTTGTAACAGAACAGTTTCAACCTATGGGACTGAAACTGGGTAAGCCATTGATTCTTGGCTTTGAGTTCTTTTGGACCTCTTAGTGATTGAGAGAAGCTTTTGTTAAGACAGTTTTATTAGAAAAATATGTAAGTTTTATAAGAGTTAAGTTTTTTTTAATAATAATTAACAAATTGATTTCTTGAAGCTTAGTTGAAACTTCCTTTGCTGATTTTCTTCACAAGAGAGTTGTGAGACATCTTTGTTGAGGTTTTTGTCTTTACTAAGAATTTGGCCTTTAGTAGTTGAAGACTTCGAGTTTGTTTAATGCTCGGCTTCGTGATGCTGGTCATCCTGGGATGGCATCACGGACAGTGAAGGTTTCTTCTTGCAAGTTGGTTCTAGATTAATGATTTAATGATTGCCTCAAGGCTATAATATATACTTTCTTGAAGTATCAAGCATCCTTTGTATTTGAAAGACTTTATTTCAAATAATGTAGCTCACGAAGGCGCTAGCTCTAACAAATATAACGCAGTAATTATTTATTTAAAATAAAAAGTTAATAATAATAGATTAAACTTCGAATTAATATAAAATTAGAATTGAAAGATTTAATTACAAATTAATATAATGTAGTAATTATTAATTTAAAATACAAACTAATAACAATAAATTAAATTTCGAATTAATATAAAATTAGAGTTGAAAGATTTAATTTCAAATTAATATAACGTAAGAGGAATTATATTATAAAGTAAGAAAATAAATATTAAATTAACGTTTTATATTTCTCTTCTTCATTTAATAAAACAAAGCTAATAAAAATAAAAAAAATAAAAGCTGTCACTATTTGTTTTACATAAAACTTTATTTGATAATTTTTTTACAAAATCTAATACATTATTTAATTAAGTATTATTTTTTCTCTGTAATATTTATATACTTTACTTTTTCGTTTATTATATATTTGAAAACAAATATTGTTTTATGTTTTTTGAAAGCTTGTAATGTTAATCTTAAATTAATCAAAAAATTGGATGAAAAGTAATTAAAAATGCATATCAATTTAAAAGTAATTGATTATTGGGTGGTTTTAATTTTAAAATGTAAAATTTCACTTTTTTAGTAAAGGTCTACCAACAAAACGAGTAGAAACTGTATTCAAAATTACAAAAATATTACATTCCAATTTCAGATCAAGTTATCAGTAATGGGCGATAGTTTTGTCCATTGATATATTAAAAAAAAAACTCAAAAAACATTAAGAATTTAGGATTTCGCTTTTTTTAAAAACAGGCAGATTGGGTAAAGATCGTATACCGTGTGGGATAAAAATATAAGATTTAGATAGCAAATAAAAAACACTGTCCCTTTTCGAACGTAGTTTTACTACTCATACATTAAGGTTCAGATTGTTTTTGTTTTTTCAATTGAGTTAACACTACCAAACTTATATAATACATTATAATACATACTAATACCTTATAATACATACTAATACATTATAATACATTATAATACATTATAATACATTATAATACATACTAATACATTATAATACATTATAATACATTATAATACATTATAATACATACTAATACATTATAACACATTATAACACATTATAATACATTATAAAACATTATAATACATCATAATGCATATTAATACATTATAATACATTATAATACGTCACCAAACTTATATAATACATTATAATACATTACCAAACTTATGTAATACACATATTCGGCTTACAACGGAACTTATCAACTCAGTTAAGTAAAGGCAAAAAACTTGATCAAAAAACAAAAAAATAATAAATTTTAAACAAATAATAACGTTGGATTATAATTTTAACAGATTTGGATCATGCTAAAACAGAGCATATGTATAATTGCATACACAAGCTCATACAAAAACCTATATAAACATAAATACAAACATACAAAGTATATTATATTTGTATATGTGTCATATCAGATGTTTCTTTTATTTCTATTTGTCTTTAAATATAAAACACTAAAACTATATGACTTGATTTTACAAATAATTAGCTTATGATACTCAATACTTAAGCTGTTAAAAATATATTCTATTGAAAAAAATCTTAAACAAAATGACATGAACAAGTGCAAAGAAAAGATATGAATTATAACACATCTAAAAATAAAAATTTACAGTAACGAAAATTGAAGATGGTGACTCACCTGCCGAGTTTGTTGCCAATGTACCCCCCCGAAAATCCACCAATCATCCCCCCCACAGCAAAGATCGAGACGGCAATGGCCCACAAAAAGTCGTTGAACGAGTCGTCGATGGGGTCGTTGTAGCGCGTCTCCCAGCATGTCGAGATGAAGTCCTGGATCACATATTGCGGCGCGTTGATCACTCCCGTGTTGTACCCGAACTGGAACATTCCCAGCACTGCGGCGAAGATCGCATAGCACAGGAAGCACGTCAGACCCTGCAGAGGAAAGGAGGTTCACTACGAGTGCTAAGACAATTCTCGATTATGAAAAACGTGGCATTATTCCAGTTTAGCCCCTGGTTTCGTATTTTGGCAACATCTTAATTAATAAGGTTAGGATATTTTATATGTTTTATAGATTGGAGCAAAGTTGAGAACAACCGGCATTGTCGCGTCGCACGCTGTACGAAAACTGGCGTTTCAATTGATGTTTAAATTGACAAGCATACCAGCTGTACTGGTTTTAATTGATGAATTGGTTTTAATAGGTATTTTTGGGCTCTAAAAACAATTTGAGGAGCAAAGTCATATAAGGTTTTGTATGGTGGGTCACGATAATGCTAAGCTTTCTATAAATACTGCAGTGTTCGTACAGCGTGCGAAACGACAATGCCGGTTCTTCTCAACTTTCACCATAGGTTGGGTTAGGTAATGTTTGGTGAGTTTCTATAATGCCTCCTATTAAATATGCAAACACAAATCGTTTGTGTGGAGTAATTTTTAGTTGCCAAACTTTTAAATACAAAACCAGGGGCTAAACTGAAATAATAACAACAATATTTTTTTTTTTTGGCTGCGAGGAGAAATATTTATATGACGTTAAACAACAAATTGAATTACAGTAATCCCTCGTTTATCGCGGGTTCACATTTCGCGGATTCGGTATATTGCGGATTCTTTTGTGAGCAAATGTACAACTGAGTTGCAGGGCTCTGTAGGTTTTGGTAGGTTTCATTTATTTAACCGGTGAAATCGGCATTGTATTACTTGAAAAAAAATAATGATAAATGTAACATATTAACTGAAACTTATATAGACATAATGTTAAATCAATATAAATATAACATATTAACTAAAACTTATATAGAAATAATGTTAAATAAATATAAATGTAGCATATTAACTAAAACTTATATAAAAATAATATTAAATAAATGAAAATTTTAAATTAAAAGATCAAAAAATTTGGTTTTGACTGTTAAGCATTATCAAAATCATTCCCCGCGTGCACCAGAAATGATTTAAGCCAAAGTATCAGAATACTTTTGTTTTAAATATAAATATTTATATATTCTAATAATATTTTAATATTTTAATAATATTTAATAGTATTTAATAGTATTTTAATAGCTATTACAAAGGATTAATTTGGCGCACTAAGCATATAATACGCCAATGCTAGACACAATTATTTTTCACCAATGTAGAAAATAATTGGTATGGATTATTAATTATAATAAATGAACTCACCTTCATTTCTCTTATGGCTTTCAAAATCTTATTTTGTTTCTTAACTTTCACTTCCTTTGTTGGCTGAAAACTTTCTTTAAATTCAACCGTCGACAACATTTTGGCTTTTGTTTTTTTTCACTTATTAACAAACTTTGTTCAATATTTTGATATTATTAATAAACCTGGTTACAAATAAAAACTTGTAAAACTTCAAAAATAATACTGTACAAATAATATAATAGATTGAGGGGTTCATAATTACGCTACGAGTGTTTTAAATGGTTTAAATTTGACATTTAATACAAAAGCAAAATTTATGGTTACTAATTCGCGGATTTCCGCCTCATGTGGGGTGTTCTGGAACGTAACCTCTGCGATAATCGAGTAATTACTGTACAATTAAACTTTGAATATCTTTGCAAAAATAAAAAAAAACTATCACAAACCAAAATAAAATGTAAAAGACAACTAATTTAATTTAAATTTGTTTTTGTAATTGAAAAAAATATTTATAAACAAAGACATGAAATTATTGTAATCTGATTGTGATTTAGATATTTTTATTTTCATTAAATTTGAACTGTCTTTTTCATTTTTTAACACATACGTGAGTTGAAATTTTATTTTATTAAGGACGTGAAAAATAATTTAAGAGATATAATTTTTAAACCATAACACTTTAATAACTTAATTCAAACACATAATTCAGTTACAAATAAATCTTCCATAATCCTTAAATAAAACATTTATGTTGGTTGAAAATTCTAAAAGCTAATTGTTTTTTTAAACCTTTATCATTTTCCTAAACTTTTAGTATTACACAAAATATAATCTAAATATAATATATAAATATAAACTAAATATATCTTCTAAAGTAAACCATTTAAATCTATAATTTTAATTATAAATGCATAAATAACAACTTTTAACTGTAAATAAAAGTCGTCATTAATTGTCCCTAGTGAACATACTTAAATTTAACCTTCTATTTTCTGAAGTTAATTGATTTGTTAAGTTCAATTAAAATTTTGAGGTACTCAGATATACACAAAATAAAATATTTTTTATTTCATAAATTTATATTGGAAAAAATGTTAAAAACATTATTAAAAAACATGAACATCTCTCCGGGATCGTTTTCATTAAATGGATGCTTCCATAACATTATTTTGAAAAACGTAAAGCTCTAGTATGTATGATAATAGTCTTCTCTAATAAGGTCAATCTTTCTAAGAAGAAATCGATCAAATAAGTTTCTACTGACGAGGGTATCAGGTGATACCGAAATATTTGGAAATAAACTTATCCTCGCGAATTTGTGTGTTTGATTTTATTTATGTTCGTCTTTACTCAAATGGCTAAGTATGAACTTTATTAGCTAAGATGGTTAAATCACATTTCATTGTTTTATTGTTCAACAAAATATTGTTTTCTTACATCATTACAACAAAATATTTAAATAAACTCAGAGTCAAAAATGAATATTTTCACATATAAAAATATCTAAATCAGGCATTTGTGAAAGCTAACACTAAATTACCTGTTAGCAAAACTCATTTCCCAAATAATACTTATCGAATACAAATAATTTCTTCAAAAAGTATTCAAAATTAAAGAAACAATACAAAAATAAAAGCCAATTTATTATGTTTGAACATAAATAAATAAATAAAGAGTTCGGTGTGTAGGCAATTTTTTTAAAACTCCGACTTTAAAATAGTTAATTATGTTTCAACACTAAAAGAAATAAATTTAAGCAAAATTATTTTTTATTTTTTATACTTAAAATAATTATATATATTGAACAATATAAACTTACAGCTATTTCAAAATACGTATAAAGTTATTGTTATGATAATGTTTCATATATCTTTGTTTAGTATTTCTTTTAAATAAATGGTTGTTAAATTAACAAGTGATCATTTATTAAACACCATCTATGTTTTCTGTTGTAACAATTTATCTAATTCGTAAAATCTAAATGAAAGTAAAAAATGAATTTTTCTTAATGAAAAAATGCTTCAACTGAATAAAAAATAGTAAAAAAAACAAAAAATAATTGAAAAACAAAAACGAACTTCGATCGTAAAAACTTGTCACTTCGGGCCGCTAAACACACTCGAAATGAAGGCATTGCTCGATAATGCGATGCAAACTCCGTCTTATCAATTATAGCATTGACTAATAAATAATAATAATAACAATAATAATAACAACAATAATACTAATAATAATAATAATAGTAATAATAATAATAATAATAACAATAATAATAATAATAAACACTAATTGTAAATGAAGTTTCACTCGACATATCCAGAGATGCAATGTATTATTTTAAGATACTTAAAGATATTAAAAGAATTTTTTTTTCATTATTATTGATTATTTATAAAAAAAAGGTGAGCAAAGTTATATGCAAACTAACAGTTGAACATTTCAACCCTACTTGAGGTGAACTTACAAACATAACATTTTTAAATAAAAAATAAGATTATTTAATTTATTTCTCAAAACCTTTAATTTTTTTATTGATACTACAAATCCTTATTTGATGAACGTTCACTGCAGATGTACAAAGTAAAAAAAATGCTGATTTGATGAAG
This sequence comes from Archaeomysis grebnitzkii, assembly GCA_031471125.1. Taxonomy (NCBI): domain Eukaryota; kingdom Metazoa; phylum Arthropoda; class Malacostraca; order Mysida; family Mysidae; genus Archaeomysis; species Archaeomysis grebnitzkii. The sequence goes on along the minus strand of JARUHE010343353.1, from coordinate 2,569 downwards.
TAAAATAATTATCCTCACGAAAATATATTTCACTGAATTTAAAATATGTTTAGATTTTACTTTCCCTAAAATAATATTGTTCATCACTTGATAAATAGTAACTGATAATACAAACAATAAATATTATTGTTAACAATAATGCTAATCAATCTACTCATTGATTGTAATATATAATATATACACAAAGTAAACATTTATTATTGTTATCTATTTTATTAACTAACTTATTTCATTATTGCATCTATATAAAATAAACCATCTCAACAACTGCTCATGGACTTTGGTATGTTCACCCCGGTTTATATCTAAGTAAATAGTTTCCGCAGCCCACTGATCCACACAGTTATTATTAGCTCCACTGTCCGAACGTTTCTTGTTTGGTAAGACAATAAACTTGCATTTGTGACACTTAAAAAAGTTTTTAAGGAAAATAAAAAAATTGAAATTGTCACATAATTTTGATAACATTTAAGAAATAGGATACTGGTTTCCCAGCCTAATTAATGTATTATATATCGAAGCCAATAGTTGATTTTCAACAATTTAACAATCTTACATGTTTCTTAAACATTATTGTTAATTATTATTGTATTTAATATCAAAATCACGCTTAATGCAGACTATGTGCAGCATAAAACCTACAGTTTGCATTTTTTTGTCAAACTTACGTTCATACATATAATGAAAGTTTAAAAAAGTGTCCGTCAATAAGAAAAGTACATTAATTAGTGCATTAGCAGAATCACAAGAATATTTATTGGAACATTTGATAAAATTTGTTTTCCCAAAATGTTTAAACTTTTCTGATTATAAAATGCGTCGATTAGACCTTAGACTTTTGATAGTGATGTATAATAATATCAAGGCCCGAGTTAGATGAGGTAATAATAATAAGTCATACTTTTATGGCGCCTCTCTGCTAAAAATAGCTCACAAAAGGTAATCATTCTTCTTGTTTTTTCCAGTGATGTTTGCAATATACCTTGGTTTGTTTTTAGTTAGGCTGAGAAAGGCTGGAGTTGGATGCTTTGTTGGAGCAAGTAACTTTCCTGTATTGGCATATGCAGATGAGCTGACACTGTTGACTCCTACGGGGACAGCTAAGATTAGACTGTTTGGTATTTGTCAGTTATATGGTGCAAAGTTTGATGTTATATTATATTAATGCGAAATAATTAAGTTTGATCACTTTTCTACTTATCTCGGAGTGTACTTTGAAGGATATGTTATAAGAGAAGTAGATCAGGTTAAACATCTGGGCTTGGTATATATTTGATGGATTTTACATTACATGTGAGCTATCAAACTAGAACTAATGACATTATGTCTCAATGTCACTACTTGACCCTTGATGCTAGAACAAGAATATATAATAGTCAGTGTTACAGGTATTGTGGTGGATCTTTAGTATGCTTAGACTCTGATATGTGCAAGCAGCATGGTATCGCATGGAGAGTGTTTGTGAGGAAGATTGTTTGCTTTTTTCTCCTTCAATCATGGTTCTTCGCCCATCTTCGGAGGTTGCATGCCGCACTGTTCCTTTCTAATTAATTGGTTGCTGAGATATCTAGAAACTGCATGTGGAACAGAGATTCATGTATGGCTAGGAATCTTCAATATGTAGTTGCTCATGGTCGAGTTTCAGTTGTAAATTTACTAACTAGAACAAGTGTGATTTGATGGATACGATAAGTAAAGAATGTTGGGAGATTGGCTGAAAATAGGCATGATTAGGGAGTTGATTCTGATGAAAGAGAAGCTGTTGGTTGCTGGTTTTGATTAGGAAACGTACCTTTTCCTATGGAATGACTTTTTAATTTGTTTTGAAAGTATGAGAAATTATGTTTCTTACGATATTACAGAAAAGAAGTATATATTTTCATAAAAAAACAACTGTTATGTCAAATTTTATCTTTAATGAAAAAATATAAAAATAAGTTTTCCTAATTAATACTGTTGACCATTAAAACTTTGGATAGCCGCATTAAACGTCTAGTATTAATGGTCCGTAATATTCTTACGCTAGTTGTGCACTCACAGCTGTTCTTGCGACATTTGGTGTGCATGTGGGCATTCCATGTGACGTCGGAATATTGACGAACGTCTAAGCGAAGTTGAAGCAAAATTAGAGTCATCGACCAAAATAACAGTTACATTTTTGATGACCCTCATTCTGACTTTCCATTCATCTTTTAGTCGAAGTAATACATTAAATTACCTCTAACTAACCTTGTTACCAGTTTTGCTTCTTTACACCAAGTCATTGTTTTACTGTATCATTTTTATACGAGGTTTACTAGACAAAAATTGTATTTCTTGTTTTCTCTTATCTGTTTTTTTAAATAAAATCAGTTTTTGATAAAGTGGTTTTGACCTAAAATTAATACGATCATTCGAATGTCTTAGGTTTATTATATTGTTTTCAAAAGAAGTCATATTTTGATGAAATTTTTTTTAAATGCGTATAACAATTTTTCCCCAAGAGTGCCACTTTGGCACCCTCTTGATTTATTATCAGTAGACATCGAACACCTAGAAAAAACAATAAAACATTGTATATACCAAAAAA
>JARUHE010343342.1:0-10375 GCA_031471125.1 Archaeomysis grebnitzkii | reverse complement strand
AGAGTTTAATTAAATTTATTTTTTTATGTTTTCTAATTGTTTTCATTTTTGATAAATATAAAAAACTGAATATATTTGTGTAAATATTGTTTTGTAAATGTTTTATTGTAAAATATAATTAAAAGTGTACGCCACCGTGGGATCATACCCTTATTGGTTTTGTATGTTTTTGTACAAAATAAAGTCTAAGTCTAAGTCTAAGTCTAAGTCTATTATTATTATTATTATTGTTATTGTTATTATTATTATTGTTATTATTATTATTATTATTATTAGTATTATTATTATTTTAGTTATTATTATTATTACTATTGTTATTATTATTATTATTATTATTATTATTATTATTTTAGTTATTATTATTATTACTATTAGCTATAACATTAAGGCTTTGCATTTCAGACTCCCACCTGTGACGACTTATAAAAAGAAAGGCAAATACAATAGAGTTACAAGCATTAACACTTTAACCGTTTCTGGTAACACCGGTGATACATTATCCTAATGGCTTACCCCATCTTTTGTTGCACCAGTGAGACAAATTATGCTAATTATGTTTTTAGTTTTGTTATACAGGTAACTAGTTACCTGTATAACGAAATTAAAAACATAATTACTTTTATTGATTTAATTGAAAGTAAAGCTTACATTAAATGTTTGACAAGACTTGCAGTAATTTCAAAAAACTTCCACTGTTCAAACAAACTAAACAAAACTGAAATTAAATGCGTCAATACATCAAAATATTTTTTACTTTCATTAAGTGCAGCTGAATATTTTCAAATGAAGAATTTATAACTTTTAAATTAGAAAAATATTATTAGAACAACATTTTTGCAGCAATCGTTCATAAAATAAAATAACAATTCACAACATTTAATTGTACCATCGGTGGCACAAGTATCTGACATTTTTCAAATAGAAAAGTAAGAATAATGAACAACAAATTTTATTTTTTGTTGTACATTTTATACTGTGGAAATTTACCATCGATCTTCACAGTATGGAGTTTACAAAAAAGATAATAATTATTAACTTCATTATTCTCATTTTTTATTTGAAAAGGATCAGATACTTGTGCCACCGATGGTACTTCAATAGCATGAAATAAAGTTAAGTTTATGTACATTGTTTTAAATTAAAATATTGCAATATATTTGATTTGAAGTGTGAGCTTCCATATTCTTCGAGTCATACAAAGCCAGTAATTAATTTATTTGTTGGTCTTCAACATTAACCTTCACATTCAATTGAACTGAGAATTAAAGGAAAAAACTCGCACATGAAGGTTTTTACTTGGACAATACAAAGATGATGTTTCCAACAAGTTTCTTAGTTTTTCATAAAATAAATTTAGGACTACAGACAGTCACAGAATTGGGCGTCATGGATGAGGATGAAAAATTGATAAATATGAGAAAAAGTTGAGAACCTCTGAACTAGAAAAAGTAAATCATCTCGCCTGTTTGGTAAGAGTTAGTGATGAATAATAGTTCTTCATTTTATTCTAATTAAACATTCCCTTAAAATAAAAAACAAGTTATAAACCAAACTAGTCTCGTGTCTTCAGTTAAACTTGAAACAAGTTTATTTTAATTAAGAACCTGAACCGAACATCACGTACCCCTAAGAAATGAGGTTGTTTCAAGATCTTTGCAAATTTGAGAAAACCCTTAATTGTAAGTTTTTAATGAACCTTACAAAATTATTCAACAACTAACGTTTTTCCTAAGTTTGTCACAAGCTTGAGTAGTACCTTACAACAAACCTTTGTATTGAGTTTATCAGGTTAGTAGTAGGATTGCTTTAAGTTTAGTGATTTTATAAGATTCATCAAAAACTTACAGTAAAGGTTTTCTTAACTTCGTACGAATCTGAAACAACGTGATGTTTGGCTCAGGTTTTTAACTAAGAAACACTTTATTCTTTATTCCTTTAAAATAGAATAGTTGAACTGAAGACAAATAGCACAACACCCATACCACCCACTACATACACTCACACAACAACAGACAAACCCCAGACACATGAAACAGACTATATTTGACAATAACAACAACTACACAGTAAACATGGACACAACACCTCAACAGACCACATACCAATCGATCAAACAATACCTGAAGGATATACACACACATATAGTCACCAGCTACACAGACGACAGACAGGACATCAAAGTCCTCAACAGACCTGCCCCAGACATAACAACAGCGAACAAACACTCCCACATAACGTGCGCAGGACACTGGCACAACTCAGAACAAATAAATCCCCACACCTACAAGAATACCTACACAAAATAGACCCTGACACTCTCCCAACACCAAACTGCCCGCTGTGCCAACACGACATACACTACACCACACACCTTTTCACTTGCCCCGGAAGCCCTCTGGACAGACCCAGTGGGGGCGTCGGGACTGCTGGCCCGATGGTCGGACCTGCTGGGGTGGAGGCTGGATCCTCTGGCGTGAGGGCTCCATCCTCTATGTCGAAGATGGAGTGGGGTCGACAACAACAACAGTTGAAGCGTATGGCTTCTGTGAATCAAGAAATTTAGTAACATGTAAATCAGTAATTCACAGGAGCTTAAAGCAAGACCCTGAACCGTTTCTTCCACAAGTATACTGTCCCACCCTGACTATTGTGATCATAATACATCAGCATATCCTGTAAATAGCCGATATTCACAGGGTATGTTGACCCTTTACGCTCATATGTGACGAATTGGTCACATAGAAAATAATGGTTTATAGCGAGATTAATTACATTTTTGTGAACCGAGTCCGATGGTTATGGCATATGTTCTGTTTAGGTTTAGGCGATATAGAAAAATTAAATGTGTACAACATCTACTAACTCCTTACCACTTAAGACACAATAAAAATATTTGTTTTCACTTTTTAAAATTAATTCAGGGCATAAAGGGTTAAAGGAACCTAACCTGAGTGACTAAAGTAGGTTTTATTTTCAATATTGGTGAAGTTGAATTATGTTAAGTGAAGTGTGCTACATACTCGAGTATGTAATTATGAGAAACAGGTCAAGTGATAATTGATCAAAAAAATTTTGTTTCAAGTTCTTTATAGAAATCCGGAATTACAACCAGTCTTCCACTCCCATCAATAAGGCGTGAAAATTTGACCAAATGAATGTCCTGAGTTAGTAAGCACCATGTGGTATAATTGCCAAATGTTGCCATATGCGGGTTATTCGTAAAGCGAAGGTTCTACGATATGGAAGAAAAGGTTCAGGTTCTCGCTTCGAGCTCCTCCGAATTATTGATTTACAGGTTAGTAAATTTTGTTTACAAGTTGATTAAAAACTATCATTTTCAGGGGGGAAAATCTATAAATTTGTTTATTTTTAAGCGAAGTTATTATTCAAGAAAAAAATCGTAAATTATTTACAAAAAAATCTTTAACATTTACCTTTACTTCTTATAAAAATAGTGAAATATTTTTCAAGTTAATTTGAGCTATACAACATCATTTTAAAAAAAATATATAATATAGATTTTTTTATTCAAACAAAGTTATTATTTAGCTATAACACTTTTTGCAACAAAAAAAACAGTGAAATCAAAAATTAAAAACTAATATTTGCCTTCGTCCTAAATTGAGCTATAAAACATAATTTTTTTTAAAGAAAAGATATGTATAATATTTTTCATTCAAGCAAAGTTAATATTTAGCTCATTATCTATAAACTTTGTTCACCTAAATTGTGAACAATGATGAAGACGGACTGTTCCACGCATGTCAATTGTAATAGGGTATCTATAGGATGGATACCCTAACAATGAAGGGTAAAAGATTATTTGCAATTAGCCATATATGACTGGGTAAATAAATTATTGGATAAAATTTAAATCAATCTAAAATTTTAACAAAAAAATTATTATGGCATCATAAACTAAAAGGCCATACATAAACAATTTTGAAATAAAATTTTCTGCATCCGTTCAAGCAAAAAAAACCTTCAACTGTAGAGAGCCCTTCTTCCTAAATGCATGGTCTAGTATTATATACACATGTCAAATTCAGGTTTTACAAATTAAATAAATTATCTAAGAAATTATAGGAATGAAAGCACAAGAAATGCGAAAGCTTTTGTATATTTAGAATCCTCAGTATAGCAAAATTGATTCACAATAGATGTAGAAAAATATTGCATTATCTACTTTCAACTGCACAAGAACAAGTATAATTGTCAATTGGCAAACATTTCATTCACTCAAGAAGAATTCATTTTTAGAACTTTCATTGAAGATCAATTACTTTGTAGCTACATCGGAGTAGAATTTGACCTATGAATTTCAAGATAGTATAAAACTATTAACAGGTTATTTTCAATATACAAATAAACATGGCAGACATATCAAAATTTGGTTACTGCTGTTATTATTCTAAAGACATCATCCTGTAATATTTTCAACCTAAACAAAATTTATTTTGTAAAGCTTCCATTTTTTTACAATCAATTTTTATTATTATTATTATTAACTAAAAAAAGAAAACCGATTTAAAAGAACTCATAAGCTGGAACAATTATGGAAACAGACAAGATAAATAAAAAACACTATTTCAAAAGAGCTTTTAAATAAATTTCATATAAAACTATTTGAAGAGTTCCCCCATTTGCCACGTTTGAACTTCAGCCAAAGAGATAATTCATAATCAGTGTTGCTATTCATAGCAAGGACCTAAATATGCCTAAAATACTTAATCACTTGATTCAAAATGTTTACATATTATTACTATATAAAGGACACAGCGGTTGCCAAAAGATGCGCTTAACTGATGTACAAAACACAGGAAAAAATACTTGGCACTTGACTCACACTTTTTGTCATTCAGATTGTTGGACTACCTTGAGATGAACATTCATCAACTTTACCATCTTCCCAAGCATCTCGAAATAGATCTCACACTGAAGTATTAAAAACATTTTTAATCACATTTAAATTATAAAAATAGGTTTATTTATTTTCAATAACATCAGTGGCAAGATAATGTAATAATTATTCAATGAACAAGTCATTTAGAAAAAGGAAGATGTTTCTTAAAATAGCAATACAAGATCCAAAATATCAACAATGTAAGTATTTGCTTAAGATTAGGTAGAGAAAATGTTCTCGTCAGTAACAATGAAAACATTATTGGGAATTATCTCGAGTTTGCTCAATTTCTAACATTTAGTCTTTCAATCAAAAGTTTCATTTTATTTGTTTTAAAAAATAACACCATTTCAGTTACTTAGATATAAATAAAACTCAAATTTGAATTAAAGAATTAAAGCTATTATGATACCAAAAGGTCATTTTAGCTGTAGAATGCACAAGAAATAGCCATAGATGACCAAGTATCTCGCATGAACTAATCAAATATTAGAGAAAATGTCAATAAATACATTTTCCAAATAAAATCAACTAATTATAATGTATTAATGCCCCACTTTTATTCAATAAAATATTTTATACCTCTTAAAATAAAAGCTTCATACTTATGATTAAATTCTTTGGCTCAAACTGCATTAACATTAATTTGATAGGGTTTAAAATTTGGTTATTTCGTAGGAACTTCTATGGTACTATTGGCCAAGAAATGAAGAATCCTCATTTGGTGACAAATTATTTGAAATGGAAAGATTTAAATTACTGTACCAACTAAGCATATGAATATTTCATTTATTTATGGCTAAGTGTTATAATAAAAAAATCATTTTTAGTTGTTAAGAACTTTTACTTCGATAGTATCTACATTTTTTGTCCAAGCAAGAATTTTTCGGATTTGTACATCATTGAACAGAAACATCTGAGTATTTGGTTTATTAAGCTTTTTCAGGAAGACCAGCTTGTACAACTGACCCTCTGGTTGATGACTTGTGGACTAACTAAATTTCATATTTCGTTTCAAAAAAATCAACTTTACAGAAAAGTTTGCTTAAATGAAAATAAGCTCAAGTACAAATCATTAAAAGCTGTGTACATATTGAAAAAAAATTCTAAATTTGTGTAATTATTGCATCAAATCTTTATTTTACAACTTTTTAAAATTCTATATTTTTATTTACAGCAATGATTTTTAGATGACTATACTTGTATAATTTTTAAATTGTTGAGAACAATTATTTGCAAATATAAAAAATAAAAAATGTTATGTACAAATCTAAAAACTTTGAAAATGTTAGTAAATGCACAAAACTTATTTAAACCTTCAAAAAGAAAATTTTAAATTTCATAAACAAACATTATAAAAAAAGAAAATACATGTCGAGATAAAATCTTTCCTGGATGAGTCAAGGGCAAGAGAACATTTACTCTAAAATAATTCTCAGTTTAGCTGTTAAGGAAATCTGTTCTTGATAAATGAAAATCTAGCCACAAATGATCAACAATCTCCCAGAAAATGATCAAACAGTACTTGCTAAGATCTCAATATAAACTTTTCAGAGGAAACTACTTCTGGCCATGTTAGGTAAAAGTGATCATGAAAACTTTTTATTTGCAGTTCTTTTTAGTTGTTCAAATAAAACCATCTTTCACATTTATAGACATCCCGAAGACGCTGACAGAAAGACAGCACCTATATTGAACTTTTACCTATGGCACATTGATTAAAAAGTCAGCACAGCCATTGAGAGATCTTTATTATATACTATAATGATGAATCTTGCACAGTAGTGATTCAAAGTAATAAATCCTCTTTCAGCTACAATCAGAATATGAATTAAAGGAATCAATTAGTCAGGGTTTTTTTGTTTTTTTTTCCAGGAACATCAATTCAAACCGTAGTAGAAATAATAGCAATGGCTTTTATATGGCAGGTCTAATCGAGCTTGATCGATCTCTCCCCCACTTCACATATCAACCTCAATCTACTACCCACATCAAGTGATGTGTACCTTAAGAATATGCAGCCAACATATGGCACGTCTTCCAAGCAAGGGTAAGTTTAGCACATGAGCTTTCAAGGGAATACAGCCACATTAAAATCCCCAACAAAATAGCCTTATATTGGACTCAAATCGATGACAAAAATCAACGATTGGTTATATAGTGGAACTCCTGAATTTGAACATCCCGAGTAATGGTAAACCTGAATTGTGAAGTACATGAATTATGAAGCCTTTTTAATGTTTTTCTTTACATGATTTAAACTAGTAATAAAACAAAACTTTGTGAAAAGCCTAGTTAGATAGAACACCTGTAACTGCAGATAATTTATTGTTGATTGTAGTTCTAATGTTATAATGATGTTATTTATTTTTATGTGGTATTTAATAAACACTTGCCAACACAAATGAAAATATTTAGATGTACATATTTTTACATAAGACCATGAAAGTTCCAAAAATTATTTTACCTGACATATATTTTTTGCATTTGATTTATACATCTTATTTACTTTGCAATGGACAGATTAAAGATGTAATTCCTTGAAGTTCTACGCTTTAACCTTTCGCTTTTCTTTTATAGCTTTTATGAAGACCCCCTAGATTTCTATATATTTCAGACAGTTTCTGGCAACCTCCTCCTGTTTTATTGAACATGTATGGCAACCTTCAGTCATTCAAATATTTTCTTTGTGTCAACAACTTTTCTGCAGACTTAATTGTTCAAGATGGCAGCCTCACAATAGAATGCCGGTATTTTACTTGAGTCATCTACTGCAGATTCCTAACTTGATAAATTATTTCAAGTTGTTCAAGGGTAACAATTAAACAATTATTCACATGGATTATTATGAGAATAGTTCATGATGTAATGATATTCTAATTATTCAATGTTGTTCAATTTCAATCAATTCATAGTCATGACCATCATGACAGGCCTTAGTAGTAAAACAATTCATTGTGGCCTTCAATAATGGGCTTCCTATCATGATGGACTTGATAGTATTAATGCATGGTGACCATAATAAGGACCTACTTGTGACAAGACCTTAACAGTAAATTAAATCATAATATAAAGTTGCTCATTCAGAAGCCATAACAGTGACCTTCATTCATGCTGGCCATGAGATGGTACGGTCTACATACAGACTTGAACCATTATGGCCCTACCAGTGGCATGTCTTTATTCACACTGTTGATGGTTTTAATATGCCTCAAAATGCAATATGGCTTAACAAATGATATGCAATATACACGAGGACGATTGAATATTATAACATAATTTGGATGTTGTTAATCACTGTTGAGATAACTAATCTTACATATTCATTTCAGGCTATCTGAACACATTAATCACATTTCCATAGAAATTAGAGAAATAAAGTCCTTGCATATTGAATCAAAAGATGAACCTTGTGAAATGTAAGTGTTGACGACATCAATAATAGAGAAATCATTATTGATGAAAGTTTGTGCAAGGTCATGCGATCAATGAATCAATAGCTCCAAACTCGCTGGTGGTGTATACAAGTCTGGAAGCAATGATCCACCTATGACAAGAAGATATATGGACATCACAAACATTTTCGAAATAAAACACTGTAGGAACTAACATGAGATTCAGTGAATTCTACATCAAAGTACCTGATATAGTTACAGCTATTATTAAAGGAGTCAAACTTTCCAAACTGAAAGAAATAAAATTTGGAGTGTTCATGCCTGATAGTAAAATTGCAGCATTACTTGATCACATTAATAATATGTATACAGTTACAGTGGTTCAACAGAAACTATTTCATATTGCAAGCATTAAATGAAATGGTGATTAAAAATATGCAGTATAAAATTAATCTGATACACCAACCAATTAAATCTCTTTTTGCTCTGCTATAGATAATGTTGCAGTGTTAGAGGATAAGAAAGCAGTTAAGACTGAGTATTTTATCAATAGGTATGCCCTACCCATCTTAGAATCTGATCTTAAAGGCTTAAGACACGTGTGTGTGTTCCTTGAAACTATTCGCAAACAGTTAAAGATGCCCTAATTAATGTGCACATTGTCAAAGGTAGTGTCTGGAATATTTCTAGCTGATTGGCAACCAAGATAGAAGAACAATTGCAATCAACCTAGTCCCAGCTTAACACAAAGAAGCAGTTTTTACTCACAAAGACAAAGAATGGTGTATGCACCGAACTCAAGATACAAGCACAACGGCAATGGAAGAAGAAAAACTAATCCCACAAAATCCATACCTCACATAAATAAACTATATTTATCTATTAAATAAAACCAAGATTGATGGGACCTATATAAAAATAGGTTTATTAATGACAGTCATTCGATTCCTTGAATTTGAAACCAATCGCTAGGGAAATGACACTGGTGCACAGTAATTATCACTTGTCTTCCATTAATGAATGCTTTGTAATCAAGGTGCTGATTTTCAGCATAAATTAGTCAATGGACAAAATATCTTTAACTTTATAAATATTTTTCATTGATAAAAAATGGAAATAAAAAGATTGCTTTTATAGAAATTGATGAGGAATTATCCAAAAATGTAAATTAAAGTTTAGTAAAAACATTTCTGAAGTTAAGGATATTTTGCCAATCGACTAACTCATGCTGAAAGTCAACACCTTCCTTTGTAATTGAACAAATTAAAGAATTAGTTGACCTTAGGGTATTGACATGTTCAACTTAAGACTTTAAAATATTAAAGTAGAACCACTAAGAACAGGCTAATATTTTACATGTCTGGTTTGAATAAGTATTTGTGTATACAAAGTCCTTTTCTCTGCCAAATTTTAAACAGATTATTCCCTATATAGCCCAATCAAAATATGCAGGTTCTATTGATATCAATAAGGCTTATTTTTAGTGATGAGACAAGTACTCGTATTCGGTATTCGAGTATCCGTGGTATCGACATGTTTTGTGGTATTCGTACTCGGTATCAGCATCGAAACTTTTTTGTCTCATTTTCGATACCAAAAACAAATACTTGTTAATTTTGTTATTGTAATGTGACTAATACCTGTCACCTGAACCAATCGCATCTAGAACACCAGATTTAATCATCACTGGCTTTATTTACTTATTTTAGTGTATTTATTTCATAATCAAATTGAATTAATAGGTCTTTCAATACGTTTTTGCCTAAAATCATTAGCATGCGAAACTTAAATATGTAGGCATTACAGCAGGTATCATGACACAAACCTGGCAACTGTTTCACAGAAGCGAAACAGTCATCAACTAGGCCTTTTGTGTGTATAATTTGATATATATATATATAGAAAAGATGTATTGAGACAGTGTTGGACCTTTCGCAAAGAGATAATATTTGTAGGATGAGCTAAAAAGGATATTTGGTTTGGCTAATGTCAGGTGTCCGTATATTAACTAGTAATCCACGAACCGGACGGTTCCAATGTCTCGCTATGATTCATTCAGTAACTTTAAAAAAAATTT
>JARUHE010343332.1:0-10375 GCA_031471125.1 Archaeomysis grebnitzkii | reverse complement strand
TCCTCTGAGCTGCCAGTTAGCAACCCAAAGGGAAGAGTGAGGTTCTCCTCAACATGCGGCCTGTTACAGCGACACGCCAGAAGTATTTAAAGACCTCACCCCTCTAAGGCTGTGTTTATATACAGACATAATATGTGCTTCTTAGACAGCTGGTTTCAAGCGTAAGCCTTCCACCAAGAAAGAGACACATGTAAAAACAACCAAAGGATCCATCAGGCATGGCTCTGTAATATAACACAGTTTCGTCTGCGTTGTAAATGTTGTCAGAAGAATATTTGTCCAATAATTATGATAATTCGGTTCATTTCCAATCTTTAGCTAGTTTAGAATAGGCTTTAGCTTTCTCTCCAAGGGCACGTTTAAATTGTATTAATTCATGTACTTTCCAACGTGACAACCACCCGATTGCGGCTTCAACTCTGTATAGTTCAGCTCATAAAAAAAGTTCTTTCTTCTTTTAGTAATGGACCAGTCATTCCCACATCTCTTCTTACGATCGACGATTTCAAACCAGGTTTTAAAGCCTTTTCTATTTCTGGATTTTTACCTTTTCGTTTTCTCTTAATTGTGGTTGTTTCAATTCAAATGTTGATTTTGTAACTTTTAAAACTAGTCTCAATTGACGAACATATGGTCTTGGTTCATAACTTTTTATTGTATGTAATAAGCACACTTTTATTTTTTGTCATTATGTGGGTGTATTGGAAAATTAAAATAAAATACAAGCATTAAGCAGACTGACTTTTTATTACCAAAAATTATGCGATGTGGAGTAAAGGCGATGCTAACGCTACCTATTGACAGGAAAATTAATATTTTAGAAATTGGTAATTTTATGCATAGATTCGACATTGCAACTTTACTTATAAATGTTTTTTTTAATATGAATTGGTATAAAACAATTCAAGTGTTATTTCATTTTGAATGTTATACACTTTAATTATAAAACTACATTAATGATAATGTATTATCCTGTATAAACAGAACGCCGCGCTGGCTACAATAAACAAAGTTACTTTATACGTAATACATAGTATTTGATTACATTCCAGTAGAGTTGGACGCTTTATGCGGCTGACCGTTTAAACCGATGGCCAACTGACCTATATATATGGATTGGCCCGCGCATTGTTTTGTTGTCTAATATTTACATAATCTTGAAGCCTCTGAGCGCCACATTGGTACGATGTTTTTTGTTAACATCCTGTCCTCTGTGGAGTTGTTTAGAAAATTGAATCGCTCACATATTTGCCTATAATGGTTTATTGCGTTACAATTAACTACAAAAAAGACTCAAAATCATATTATAAGAAAAATATTTCATAAGTAAGGCATGATGTTTATTTGACCTTACTTGAAAAAGTTAGAAATTATGGCAAAAACCTTGTTTAGATCCCAATAAAAAAGTACTGAACATGAAAATTATTAATATTTCACTCATTTTGTGAAATAGTACTTTACCTAACCTAAAAACAAGAAATTTAATCCCGTATCAAGAAAAGATGGGTCGAGAATGTTTTGTATTATAGTTTTCCATACGAAAGGCGTGTAGTAGAGTCACCATTGGATTTTTTATTTATTTATTATTTGGTCCCAATGGACCAGGCTATGGGTGCAATGCACAATCACCATTGGATAAACTCAATGAAATGAACTTTCTAAATAGAATAATTTAATGTTCATTGAAGCGCAAATTTGAAAATTATAAACTTACTCGTTAAAAATTTAACAAATGTATATTTAATTATTAACAATTTATGAATTTAATCATTTTTTATCAATAATTTACGAAACGGAAGTTAAAATATTTTTATATTTTGACCTTTTTTTAGGAATACACTTGAGCGGCGATCAAAACAGAAGAAGAAAACAACGTCCTACAAAAGTTTTACACCTGACTAGACGCTTTGGCCAATCCATATATATAGATCAGTACGATGGCCACATTAGGCAGAATCAACTGTTTTTGTTTTCAGTATGTCCTATAGACTTTAAACTTGTTGAGATAATAGGAGCTGTGCTATTTCGAGCAAAATATCCAGTATTAATTTTTTTGTTGTGAAACAAAATATCTATGGAAGAAATGGAAAAGATCTCAATAACTAATTTTTGATTCTTTATTTATTGAACATGAATGTATTTTTTATATAGTTCTGAATAATAATGTTCCAACCTCTGGTTAAACATCCTCAGCAGAAATATGGAACATATTTTTCTTAAATCATTACAGATTATTTTCATCCTATGAAATAAAATACTTTTTTTGAAAAGGCCTATTTATTGATGAACTGAAAATGGCATCAGTATTTTGTTCCCCAAAAAAACTGAAAAATACCATGATTCTTTGAGCACATAGGCTATATAAAAATATATGATTATATATGCCACATACGTGTTTGTCCTATGAAATAAAATAATCAAGCTGATCAGGCATATTTCTGGACTGAAATATAGGGTATGCCCTATATGCCTTTGTCCCAAGGAATCAAATAATTCAGTTGAACAATCATATTTATGACTGAAAAAGGGCATAAGTGATTTATTCCCCAAGAAACTGAAAAATACCATGATTCTGTAAGTCACAGAGGCTATGTAGGCCCTAGGTCTATAGAGTTCTTGTCTTATACAATGAAATACTTAGGTTAAATATTCCTATTTCTGCACTGAAAGATGGCATAACTGTTTTCTTCCATGAAAAACTCAAAAATACAATTATTCTCTGTCACATAGGCAAGGCCCGATATGTTTTGTCCTATGAAATAAACAATTGTTTGAGTTGCATAATAGTCATTTCTCAGTGCATGATTGTTTTATTTCATAGGATAATAAATATATTTAAAAAATGACATTTTTCAGATTTTATGGAACAAAATGTTTATACCATCTTTCAATGCAGAAATAGAAACATCTAAACTAATTATTCCATTGTATAAGACAAAAGCTATATAGGCTTAGATCCTAGTCTGTGTGACTCACAAAAATGTGGTATTTTTCAGTTTCTTCAGGAATAAAATACTTGTGCGATTTTTTCAACTTAAGTATTTGATTTCATGGGACAAAAATAAATATACGGCCTATCCTATGTGGCACACATAATCATGGTATTTTTCAGTTTTTATGGGGAACAAAATACCAATTTAAGTCCATAAATAAATAGGCTTTTTCAATATAATTATTTCATTTCATATGATGAAAAAATATAAGATGATTTAAAAAAATTGTTTTCCATATTTCTACTAAGGGATGGCTAATCAGAGATTTAATTATTTTAACAAATACTCATTTTACAAAAATCTTGGAACAATATTGCTGAAATTATATAAAAATATATTCATGTTCAATAAATAAAAATTAAAAAACTAATTATGGAGATATTTTTTTCATTTCCTCCATAGATACTTTGTTTGATCAACAAAAAAAAATAATACTGGGCATTTTTAAAAATAACAAAGTTCATATTATCTCAACAATTTTAAAGGCTAGACGACATACTGAAAACAAAATATATTGATAGATATAAAGAAAATCCCAAAACCTCATTAAATGTTGCCATGCTAAAAATAGGATTTAGCCCCTATTTTAAATTGAACAATATTTTGTAATTTAAACCGAAAAACTGCACCATGCTCAGAATTTACTTTTTATTCTTTTTTACTTTTGACAAGTTTAATTTGTTTGTTAATAAATATATAAACATAGAAAAAATCAGACAAAATAATGAAATTTAAATCATATTTCTTACTTAAACCATTTTATGTTACATTTTCATCCAATGGAGTTAACATTGGAGATTTGGCACCAGCGCTCTTTTAGTGCTTAAGTATGCTTGAGCAGAAAATAATGCCAAAATACGCCTTTAGTACTTATTTTTAAAGTTAGACTTTTTTTTACGCGTAGTGTCAGGATTTTTATGTGTACATATTGTCAGCTTATGGCCCCAGGTTGGGAACCAGTGTTGTAGAGGTTGAAATAAAAGTATAAATCAATATTGAAAGGTGACACACCATTTGACATCTACAGAACTATTACAACAGCTAATTTATGTTATTTCATAATAGACTCGCTAAGACTAATTTCTTCTTATAAATTTAAAATTCATTTATATTCAATTTCCTAATAAATAAAGTAAATAAAACTTAATCAACTATTTTTAGAATTTATTTTTGAAAAAAGTTATAACAATTTTCATACGCAGGTAATTTCTGGAAAGCTATAACAAATTTTTACAACAAACTCTTGTTCTATTAATTACGTTTTTTTGTGATAATCATTAATTTTGTACATAGCAGTTATAAAAATAAATTCATTACTCAAGACATTTACTTCATACAAAACTTTAACAAATCAAAATAAAATCATAAATAACATTGAAGGTGATGCAACCTAATAAATAAATTATAAAATAAATAACAGCCAATTTGGAGAATCATTTTCACACGAACAATCAAGTTCATTTCCAATTTGATGTTCAATCCAGTGTTGAAACTTGTGTTAGATGAAACCAATTTATTACAGTTCAATCTTTGCCTCTGAAATTTTTGTTAAATTAATAAAAGTAATTTGAGAAAACTGTAAAAAAATTGATATATAAAGAACCATCAATGACAAAACAAATAGTTTCAGCAAAAGCCAAAAACCTAGATGACACCTTAATGGTAGGATGCCTACCAAAAGTTCTTTAACTAGCCATAGTACGCCGACTATCTTGCATGAACTAGATTTAAATGTAAACATTATTTGTTAAAATCTATAAAAACATAAGTTTTTTAATTCGTAAACATTATTTATTAAAATCTATAAAAACATACGTTTTTTAATTCGTAAACATTATTTATTAAAATCTATAAAAACATAAGTTTTTTAATTCGTAAACATTATTTATTAAAATCTATAAAAACATAAGTTTTTTAATTCGTAAACATTATTTGTTGAAATCTATAAAAACATAAGTTTTTTAATTCGTAAACATTATTTGTTGAAATCTATAAAAACATAAGTTTTTTAAACGAAAACATTATTTATTAAAATCTATAAAAGCATAATTTTTTTGAAGAAACTAATATTGGAAAAATAATTTCAACAAGTTATTGTTTAAGAAATTAGACGAATGACAAATCACATGAAAGCTCGACCAAAAACAATTAGTAACATTGGAATTACTATTAAAACGAACTGAATGGTTCAAATATCTCTCGACCATTCATTCGGTAACTTTAAAAAAAATATTTACATCTCCACGATCAATTTCTAAGTTAATTTAATGAAAAATGTAGACTAGAGTTATGACAGGTCACACACCAAAAAAACAACCAGTAACAAATGAATTATTATTAAACACGACGAAGGTGAAAATTGTTTACCACAGGAACTCCTCAAACACAAAGCTTGTTGTTAATCAATTATTGTTGTGTAACTTCAAATAAACTCGCAATGAACTTTGTAAAAAAGTTAAAACAATAAAATTTTCAAAGTTGAAAAAAAATCTTTTTCATTAAAATAGAAAAAATCAATTAAATTGAAAAACAACTAATGCCATACAAGCAATTGTTGTTAAACAAACTTTGTTGTAAAGCATCAAATAAAAGTATAAATCAATATTGAAGGGTGTGCACGATATACACACAACAATGGCTCGTTTTAATCTTGCACTAAAGGGAACCAAGTAAGGAGTAATTATATAGAATGGAATTTGTCTTTTTTTATATAAAATAAACTTTTAAAAAAATCTTAACATCCATTTCATTTGATGCTATACTAACCTTCCATTTTTTCTCCTCCGGTAGAAATCATAAAAACATTTGAAAAAAAAGCAAAAATGTTGCAACTTTCAGAACTTTTTCACATGCATCACGAAGCAGATGATTCTGTAATGCAAATATAATCTATCAAAATTATGTGTTAAGACATTAATGGATTTACCTAAAATAACAGTAAGTAAGTTTTAGAGTTGGATGACTTTATAAGCCAGGGTGTAACCATAGTAACCATGATTACACCTAAAATATTAGCTAAAGTGTAACCATAGTAACCATGATTACACCTAAAATATTGACAGCTGGCATTGGTCAATTTGTGATGAAGTCACACCAAAGCTTGTCCAAAAGAAGCAACCAGTAACGTACGAATTATTATTAAACACTTCGTTGTAGAATTTCACCAAAATTTCAATCAAGAAATTGGAAATTCACATCACTAGTAATCCAAGAACTGCTGCCATTCATTAACCATGGATTTGAATCCTACTATTTCAATAAATATTGAAATACAAGAAAAAATATATAAAGCCATATAAAATATATAAAATGTTTGTATTTTATACACCAAAGCGATATCAATTGTTTTACAGAACTTTTATTTTAGGCGTTTGATTTATATATTTATTTACTTACACTTTTTATTAACCAAAATTATACTTCAAATTACATATATAAAATTGTTATGATTATCCATAAATGATGCTCATATTCTATAAATCAAATCATATAAAACTGAGCAGGTGTTCTTCTTCCTGAGATGAGAAGTCTCTATAATTTAAGATTTATTTTCACTTCAATTAAACATAAACTCCTCATTACAATAAGCCATCAGAAAAAAATTATGATGAAAAATGAAAATAAGTTTAACTATAACAATAATAATAATAATAATAATAATCTAGTAATCCATGAACCATAGGGTTCAAATATCTCGCAATGATTCATTCAGTAACTTTAAAAAATTCTATCTCCACAATTGTCAATCAAAAATGGTGTTACAAAGTGAGAAAACATCATTTAATCAAAAAATCGCCTTAGAGACTATTTATGTATGCTTCATTTCCAATCCATTGATGCATAAATAAAAACAAAAAATGGAAATTTTGTTAAAACAATTTTTAAGTTAATTTAATGAACCAATGTAGATAAAAAATAATAAAATTAAACAAAAATATCTATTAAATATTAAAACCAATAATCAATCCTATATGAAATAAAATTTTAATAGTATAGATGATATATAAGCATTCAAGTCATTGTCTAACACCGATGCCAAGGAGGACACCAACATCGGAAGTGTTATGCCTATGTACAGCTTAGCTACGCATGATCGATAATAAAAACATAAGAAACTAATTTAATTAACAAAATTTTAAGCCCCATTAATAAGTAGTTGTTTATAGAGCCTGTACTTCCAGTCACAGCTTAAAAATTAATTTTAATAACTAAGAAAAATTTGAACTTACCATTTCAGGGTGACAAAATCACAACAAATTAAAAAGCAAATTATCCCATAATCTGAATGATGTCATCAGCATTGTTAGCGATGCAACTTTCTTCTTCAACAGCCTCTTTATCAGCCACAGATACACCATTAAATGTGTAATCAAAGTTATTTTGTTCTGGTGTTGTTGCATCGAGGGTAACGCCATCAAAAGTACTCATATTGGGTAATGGATCAGATGACAGATTTTTGTTTATTTTTAGCTTTTCATCCAAATCAAAAACTTGGTCAACAGGCACTTCAAACAAACCGTTTGGATCGTGGTCACCGCAGGGCCTTAAGACGAGCTCTCTCAATATGTCGGATAGAGACACAACACCGATCACTTTTTCCGTAGAATCAATGACGACGAGTCTGTGTACTTCGGTACGGACAAGTCTCTCCATTATCGTACTCAACGTCTCGTCCAACGTACATTTTTGGACTCCTTCAAACCATTCGTTCCTTTTCTTATTTGCCTCTCTCAGCGTCACGTTCAAATGACTGTACGTTCCCTCTGCGGCCAAGTTTATGACGTCAAACTTTGCGTAAATGTTAATCAACTTGCCTTGTTTATCAATAATAGGCAATGCTGAAATTCTATGTTTAACAAAAGAATCTAAAGCTTCAATAATCAATGTATCTTCGGTGGCAGTTTGAATGTTTGAATAAGATCCAAGATTTAGCTCCCTCAAAGTTTTTTGTAGTAATAATGGTTTCGGCAAATCAGAAATATACAAGTAGAGGAATTTCAAGATGCGTTTGTGTGTGATAATGTAAAGTGCATTTCCCGTGATTCGTTCAATCACTGGCAGTCGATGGATTTTATGATGAATCAAAAGTCTAATTGCAACGTACAGCTTATCTTCGGGCGCCACACTGATCAATGGCCTGTCACCATCATTTAAAATGCTTTTCCACATCTCAAGTCTATGACTTTCTAGCTCTTCCATTTTCCTATCAGGCGAGTTATGCAAGGTTTGAAGAATCCGAATAAAATCGGTGATCGTCAGCATCCCAACAAATTTTTGTATGCCAGAGTCCCACAACGGAGCCGCCCTTACACCATTGAACACGAGGGCATGAAACGCCTTTTTCACGGGCAGACGTGTGTCGAATATGACAAGTTTGGCGCTGGTAGGAATCAGATCATAGCATTGATGATATTGGAAGAACTTTACAATTATTTGCGACTCATTTTTCTCCAAATCGCTGCGTTTTGTACTCTCAAAGAAACTGCCACTGGCAGGCAGGCCTCTGGATTCTCGGAATTTATTTTGAACAATGTTTGGGTCGAGTTCCCCTCGAATATAAATATTCGCCATTCCTCCGCCACTGTTGCTCCGATGTCTTCTGTCCGATTCCATCGATTGTCTTCTCGTCAGCATCCGATCGTTTGGGTGTTTGTTTGCGCCTTTTTTCCGCCCCACGTCGTCACCTTTTTTCCGGCCCATGTCGTCGTTCGTCTCGCCTCTGTTTTTACCCGTCTGAAAAATCTCTTGCCACCATTTTGTTTTTGGAGAATCCGCCGTTTTGGTTTTGTAAAGGGGAGCAGCACCGGCATGCCACGTGTGGTAGACGTCGTTTTTGGTCGAATGTTCGACTGGTGTGACACTTCCGCTCTTTTGCCCGCTATTACGACCACTCGATCCGCTCTGTGAAGGCGAGATGAGCGTCTGTTGAAGAACATTTTTCATGTTGGAGATTATATTCATTTTCTTGGCTTTTTGAGCAGCATCAGACTTTGATCTGGGTCTAAACACCTCACGGAAACTTGCGTCCTTTTTTTTCTCTTTCTCTTTTGTCACGTTAAGAACGTCGTCTCCCGATTTCCTTCTCTGCCTTGCACCTTGGAGTTCCTCCTTCATCTTATATTTACGAGACGTGGCAATGCCCCACGTACCAGAACGAGGTCTCATCCCAGACTTACCATTTTCTTGATCATTTGCCGGATTATTTGCAGCCGTGATGTCGGCCTCCTTGTCGTCGTCTCCGTCGGTGGGCGACGTCTCTTCTTGTATCGTTGCCTCTGGATATGGAATCGAAACAAACTTTTTTTTCCCCTTTTTAAAACCGTAATGTGGCTTCCACGAATTGCCCGAATCTACATTTTGCCGCAACTCGGACTCTTCCGACGATTGAGTTTGTGTTTGAGTCTGAGTGACAAAAAACCGTCCAATTGCTCGTTTTCCGCCTGTGGCCATCTTGTCAATTTTTCAATTTTTCGACATAAATAAAAATATTTTTTTATCTCATTATTTTCATTGAACTTTTTTCAATTCAAAATATTTTTCTATAGTTATAAATATTTTTTTTCCATCTATTAACTATATATAGTTTGAAAAGTTGAAACAATAAATATCTTATATATAAATCACTTTATACAACAGGTCCTTTTTAAATTTAATGAGATGATCTGCAAAAATAAATTATTTATTAAAATTTCAAGATAGACATTTTTCAAAATATAATTTGAACTTATTTCTATAAATTTATTTTATCAATATGTTTTGTAAATATTTTCGTTATAGTGGGATTATTG
This sequence comes from Archaeomysis grebnitzkii, assembly GCA_031471125.1. Classification (NCBI taxonomy): domain Eukaryota; kingdom Metazoa; phylum Arthropoda; class Malacostraca; order Mysida; family Mysidae; genus Archaeomysis; species Archaeomysis grebnitzkii. The sequence goes on along the minus strand of JARUHE010343332.1, from coordinate 594 downwards.
TTGTACAAATAAAGTCTAAAGTCTAATAAACTTTGTTGTAGAACTTCAAATAAATTCACAAAAAGATTAATCAATAACTTTAATCAAGATTTTTGGTTATTTAAAAAAAAACTTCATTAAATTTAAAAAAAGAGTAAGTTATTAATTTTATTTTATTAATTAGTTTTCTAATAATTACTGTGTTTTGATATTTCATTCTTCAGTCTTATACCATAATCTTAATTTAATTTGAAATGTCAAACATCAATTTTAACTATTTTGAGAGAAATGAAAAGCGAGTCCCTTAGCTGTAAGCTTTTCCAGACCTCGGTTAAAAACATTCTCCAAACATTTGAAACTTTATCGTATTTTTTTATTGTATTGTTAAACTCAAATGCATTTTTTTTAATTTTGAAAATTGTTTGTAGGGTAAATTAAAACGATGTTAAATATTACAAAATTGAGCAATTTTTGAATTTCAGATGAAATTGGTCGTTATTTTTTTAATGCCAATAGATTATTTGTTGATTCAATCGTCTTTTTCAATTAGTATCGTATCTCATTTAATACCCCTTCTGTTTTGGTTAAAAAATTGTTTTTATGTTTATGTTTTTT
>JARUHE010343331.1:0-18458 GCA_031471125.1 Archaeomysis grebnitzkii | reverse complement strand
TATATATAGATAAATATATATATGTATATATATATATATATATATATATGTGTATATATATATATATATATATATTTATATACATATACATCAAGCTCGTGTTCACTTTCAGGTTTTTGTTTCCAGCAAAGTAGACACTCTTTACTGGTGTTGGATATTCCACTTACCACCCATGCAAAAGAAAAATCATTTCATTGGGGTGAGTATCTTTAAGAAAATCGAAACAATATTTTAATTATAAATATTTTTGAAATATTGACACAAAACGGGTTATTCAGCCATGTGACTTACACATGGAACCCTAAAAAAAACATAAAGAACAAAACGTCGAAAAAGAGCATTCTCATATCAAAACAATTTGAAAACCCATAAAAAATATAAAAGCTCTCTTTTTAAGTAAGAATAAGTAAATGGTTACGGTCGGCTGTAGCTGCGGATGCGGATTCATCAAGCCAAAGCTGCGTATCAAGCTCGTTTTACGCAGCTATGGCGTGTTGGGTGTGGTGTAAAAGGTATCAGATGATCTTAGTTATGAACACCATTCGTTCACCTCAAAGTTAGTAATTTATTTATAGGTGTTTCATTTGAAAATAAACTTGCAATTAAATGAACTATATTTATTTCTTATGAAATGAAAACTTAAAAGAAATCAAAAACGAACGTTCTCTTTAAAATATAATTTTTTTTTGGTATTCTGCCAAAAAATCGATCGACTGATAAATTTTATACCACACCCAACGCGCCCCAACTACGTGAAACGAGCTTGATACGCAGCTACGGCTTGACGAATCTGCATCCGCAGCTGCAGCCGACCGTAACCAAAGTTATTGGTAAAAAACGTCTAAAGTACAAAAGATTCCGAAAAACATTTAAAGATCTGTTCCATTCAGTTGAAGATCGTTTATATGTTCTTATTTTTCAGTACATTCCAATGATAGAGAAAAAGAGCTTGGCCTTCGTTCACCACATGCTGATCTATGAATGTCAAGGTGACCGTACTCATGAGACCTACTCCAAATGGTCGGGGTTGAACGGAGCGCAATGTTTCTCTCCGAGCATGCCTTTTTCGTGGTACAAGTGCCGAACTCCTATTCTGGCGTGGGCAGTTGGTTCGGAAGGTAAGTTATTCACTGCAATGAACAGTTCATTGAATTTGTTGTTGTTAGTCTAGAGGCAGAACAAGAAAATTTATTTTTATGCTGGGTAAAGCACACTTGTGTCTGTTTGTGATATAATAGTCAAATGTTGTTACTAAGGAAAAATATTTACATTTTTTATTTATAATGACTCGATTTGTCCTCAAACAAACTTTACATTACATGATTTTTTTCACATAATATAAATAAAACATTCTTGGATGAAGTATAATATTCTATTTCATGTATTTATTTAATATGCTATATTAACCTTCAATCATGTTTGAATATTATATTACAGATCTATATATCATTTTTTTGGTTAATTCATTTCACGAATACAGTATATTATATTTAAATACAAAATCTAGTCTACATTGTATCATTGACAGACATTGTTGATACATATTAGTATAAAGTATGAAAATATTGAATGTTTCGCCATGTAAAACCTTTCATTTTGAACACACCACAACTTATAAATTTTATCTTTTCTATGCTGATTTTTTCTATTCCTTTCGATGTGGGTTAAAATATAGAAGAGTCAAAGCAATCGGATTAAATCAAATATTTAATGTTTAGATTATTATTATTGTATTTCAAATTACTATTTTATTAAATTATTAATTTAAAAACTTTCAAATTATTATTTTATTAAATTATTAATTAATATTTTTCCAGGTGAAATGTTGCCTGATCATGTCGGAATTCCTTTGCATGACCATCATGGCGGTGCTACTTTCTTCATGGTGGAAATGCATTATGACAATCCCTTCCATAGAGGTAAGCTGTTGAGTCTATTTTTCGTTTTCATAAAGTTCCTCAAAACTATAATAACAAAAATGATGACAAATATTTTGCCTGTTTTAGAGTTTGTTGACAATTCTGGTCTTCGACTCTTTTACACACCAAAAACAAGAGAGTTTGACGGCTCCGTGATGCAAATTGGACACAAAGTGAGTCCAATCCAAATGATTCCTCCAAACCAACGATGGGAAACAGTTGCACATTGCTCATCTGAATGTACAGACAAGGTTGGTTTGAGCCTATCATTGTTTTTTAAGCATTTGTTGTGCTGGATTTTTTTCCAATGTTTTTTTTGTGTAATATCCCACAGATCTTTACTCATTTCAGTGGAGCATAACTGTATAAATAGGTCCTTTTAAATTATAATGAACGCGTTATACAATCATTATAAATAATTATGTCATTAAATAAACGAGCGTTAATAACAATTTTTCAATCTTAAGGTAATTCAATCTATAAATAAAATTAAATCTTGTATAGTTGACACCACACATTTCAAACTAATAAGTCAGTGTGTACCACTTTTCCAAACTTATGGACAGGCCTTTCAGTAATAACTGGTAATAACTGGTTCGTAGTTTGTGACGTCAACATATTTACTTTCGTCCGCTGCCATTAATTTGTAAACAGTAATGTTATAAAAATGTTCGATTTTTCATTTTTATCGATTATTTATCGTTTATTGTTTAGCATTTGGATGTAATAATAAACATAATAATAAATCAAAAGATGAAGGAATAACATTTCACCGGTAATAAATGTATTAATATATGAGGAAAATTGAATAACATAGGTAGGGTGCACTGATCTAAACTTCTTATTACTTATATAATAGAATATTGTAGAGAGGAGGATATTCCTTCAATAATAGAACGTGAAGCATCAGACATGGAAAGAAAAATCCTCCAGCTGCTAGTAAAATTTGGTGGCCTGGGGATTGTTAATCCAACAACAACATTTCAAGGTCAGTATGAACGTCAAAACAGATAACTGAAGGTTTAATGGCACTGCTTCTACAACAAGATGAAGAGTTAGAAAAACTGAACATTATAAATATAAAGAAAAACAAAATAAAAACTAAAGACTCAAAGAGAAACCAAACTCAAAGACGAGTACAAGAACATTGTTGACAAATGTGATCCCATACTACAGCGATGCATTAAACTGGCTACCGAAAAAGGATACAGCTCCTAGCTATCTTGCTTGACCATCAAATCACTTGGCTACACCCTCAACAAGCAATAGTTCCGAGATGCTATTTGTCTGCGCTACAATTGGCGTATACCAGAAATGCCGGTTCATTGAGCTTATGGAGGTAAGACGGATGTTGATCATACACTCACTTGCAAATAGGAAGGCCACATAATAATTCGACACAATGCAGTGCGTGATATAGAGGCTGATCTGTTAAGAGAGGTGTGCCGTGACGTAAGGCTAGAGCCAGCACTTCTACCAACACGAGATGCATTCCATCAAAGTACCAACAGCGCAGAAAAGCTAAACTAGATATCTCAGCCGTGGCACTATGGAGCCCCTACGAACGATCGGTGTCCGTGTGTTTCACCCCAATGCTCCTCGATATATTAATAAAAACCTTCGCCAGGTGTAATAGGAGCAAGAAGCAGAAAAGAAAAGGACATACAACGACCGTATTCTGAACATCGAAACAGGGACTTTCACACCCGTCGTATTCTTCAAGGCTGGTGGCATGGGCAAAAAAGTTGAAGGTTACCATAAGCGAGCAACAGAACTAACAGCCGATACAATAAATGAAGCCAACTATGATGTCATCAATTTCGTTAGAACCAGAATTAGATGTGCCCTTTCAAAATGCATTCAGATCTTTGTAAGAGGAGTCAGAGGTAAAAAGGTATTTAACATTGATACGGTTCAGCCTGATCCCAGAGGATACTAATTGTAATTTTGTCTAAATGTCTGCAATGAATGGCGGTGTTTTTTGTTGATCAACATCGGGATTTGGTTCTTCATATTTTTGCTGTTGTACTACCAAGATTATGTACTTATTTTGTATCATTCTTGTTGTAAATGTTTTATAAAATAAAATTTATTCATTTCTATTTTAAACTAAAAAATCATCGTAATATTAATAATTGAATATTACTTATATAGCATAATATTGAACATTGTTTATACAATACAATCGCAAATAAGAATCGTCTATTTAAAACACGGATCTAAAACCTGTTAAAACATTATCTTGAAGAAGATGTAAAAAAAGGTATAGAAAAATGGCGGACGTTGGCGACAGATTTAAGTGACAAAGCCTATGCATAGTTTCAGATCAGGCTTGATTGATGTTCAGTCTTATCAAACATGTTTAATTGTAAAATTAATTACATCAGTTTGGGTAAGAATATATTTTATTTGTAGATGCTTCCACGAAATGGCGTCAACATTTTTGCCGCTCTCCTCCACGCCCATTTGCTAGGGAGAGCGATCACTCTACAGCACATCCGCAAACACCAAGAACTTCCACCAGTGTTCCACGGTGAGTTCTTTTAATGTTTTACATCTCCATTTTTATCATTTTGTCGAGTGTGTCAGAGGCGACGCTCTACTAAGGTGTAACTTTTCCGTCATCTCTGTCATCGTCGGTGTAGTAGTTGTATCCAAATTAAGTTTTTTTGTTTGTTGACCTACAGTTATGTTTTACATCTCCAATGAACATTAATTTAAAAAACTTCTTAGTGATATTTAATTGAAAAACATATAACTATTGAGATGTAAAAAATTTTATGAAAAATTTGTGTGGAGATATCTATAGTTTTCCATATTCAAGTAATCATTCAAGATTTTTGTTTGTTGACCTACAGTCATCATTCATGAGCAGTTATGAAGTGTATATTACACATTCCCAAGATTGACACTACACACATATGGCGGATTGGCGGTATATCAAATCGATTTCTAAATAACTGAAAAAAGAGAAGATAAATGACTACGATCATGTTAATCATGTATACAATAATATAGACTTTTCTTGCTTCATTTATTTTAGAGTATCTAACAATCATACAGTCAACTATAGCATGATAAATAACCATACAAACATCGTTCTATCGTTTAGGTTATTTTTATTAATTTTTAAATACGATTTACTTATAACCAATTCATTTGACAACTTGTCTTATGAAACGTCTTTTCACCTTTTTTAAATATGATTTATTCATAACTAATTCATTTGACAACATGTCTTTACCTTTTCAGATGGACATTACGACTTCAACTACCAACAAGTGCGAGTTCTTTCCGAAGAGAGACGCCTCTTGCCTGGCGATCACTTGATCACCACATGTCACTACGATTCCACTGATAAGAATGAGCCAACTTATGTGAGTGATATTCCAGCCATACTTAGTTCTAGATTTGATTCTCTTTTAATATTTCTAGCACTTTAATGCTTAATTAATTATTGTCGTAAGGGCTACAAAACATAAGTTTAGTAATGAAAATAGCCAGATTTCTTGGATAAAGTTAAATATATTATGCATTCAAGTGTTAACAATATGAAGGAAACTTGAGTTTCAACTATAAAAATCTGTTACCCACGAAAGATATAATTTTATGTTAAGTTGTGTCTACCAGTAATGGTTTAAATTCACAGATTTTGTTAGCCTTTATTTTTCCCTAAAAAAGTTAAAATTAAGACATATAAAGCCCACACTACTTTTATTTTATTGCTAGAACACAAATTACAGTTATCATGAATACCAATACAATGTGTTTGGTTCCTGAATAAATATCTATGATTTTGAGGGTATATGCACTTTCATAGGTTAGTAGCTTGGGTGCAAGGAAGGATTTCATGCAGTGTCTAGTTTTTTTCTCAATGTTGTAAAGTCGTCAATTTTTTCTCCAGGGAGGAGAGGACACCAGAGACGAGATGTGTTTGGTGTTCGCATTTTACTATCCAAGACAGGATTTCAGCAGATGCGAATCTTACCCAGACCCTGAGAAGATCATCGAATCCTTTGATGTTAAAGTGCACGACGATAGCGAAGATCTTGTGTAAGCTCTTGGTAGCTGTTTCTTAATTTATCACATATAATATTTTTTTTTCATTTCTAATATTTCAGAATAATGTTTTTTTCATTTCTAATATTTCAAAATAATATTTTTCATTCATAATATGTTTCGGTTTGTTACAGAGAGAACGGCGATTTCTTGTTGGTGTGAGTATATTACTTTGTTCGTATAACTTGAATTCTTTGCAAATATAAAATACGAAATTACCTAAGCAATCAATTCTAGAATATATAGTTGTATATAATAATATAATCAATTAACAGATTTTATTATCACAAATAGTTACTAAATGAAAATGCTAAAATAATGGATTAAAACATAGATTTAAACATTTAAAAGAAAATTGAACAGCCATCTTGGATTCCAGACACGCAGCAGACACTCCCAGCGATGCAATGTTGCTGCATTCAATGAAAAATAGAAGTCCTGGAGATGGAGCGATAAAAATTGATCCTTCGAAGTCTTTCATGAATGTTCGCTTGAAAAAAGATAATGGTAAAGTAGCTTCTTTGTGTGAACATTGGTCATACAGAAAGACATCCATAAATACACAAATAAAACATAATCATGTAGCACAAACATATGGATACAATATGAAGACATAAGCAATACTATTAAATTAATGTTAATAAAATAAATCATTATGGACAGTGCATCCAGAATATATATTTTGTTAGGACAGGCTCAACCTTCTGAATTGTTCTTGTTTTTTAAATAACCAATTAGTTAGCTTAATTATCAAAAGACAATTTGGCGAAGTAAACATTTTAGATTGTTTTACGTTAAAGTTCTGTTTATAAATTGATATTTAATTTGTATAACATTCGAACACATAATATGGGATGTAGTTGGAAACAATTCCTTCTGTTGTTTTTTAAGTTTTGTATCATATTTAACAGGAAAACAGTTTGACTCAAGTTCTTACCTTAATTAGTTCAGGATGAACTAACCCTGAATAAGTGTACATGGGTTATGGAACTAGCATTGTTAACCTTAATGTTGTACTTTCTTTAACATAATAAATTCTAATTTTAAGCAAAATTTTGTTTCTAGAAAACTGTCGATATTATAAAAAATGTTGATTTTACTTCTAACAAACATACTTTACAGTATATGCAATTCTTTTTTAATTGAACGACATCGCATTTTTGCCTCTGTAGTTCATGTGCTGTATAATATTCCATAAAAACAATAATAATAATAAAAGAATTGATTGAATTTTGTACAGATGTCAGAAAAGGAACTACATTTTATGATGTTTTGCAAAACAAAACAAAATGGCGGATGAACAGAACCATAAACAAACTGAAACGAACCATGTACATGTCGAGACACGAAAATTATTGCACCCGAGCTTCAACGCAACAAAATGTTTTGGTAACTTTGATTTGAATTTTCATTTAATTATAACTTAAGTATCCGTTTTGGTAACTTTAATTTAATTATCTATTTAATTATAACTTAAGTATTCGTTTTGGTAACTTTAATTTAATTATCTATTTAATTATAACTCAAGTATCCGTTTTGGTAACTTTAATTTAATTATTTATTTAATTATAACTTAATTATCCGTTTTGGTAACTTTAATTAAATTATTTATTTAATTATAACTTAATTATCCGTTTTGGTAACTTTAATTTAATTATTTATTTAATTATAACTTAATTATCCGTTTTGGTAACTTTGATTTGATTGTTTATTTAATTATAATTGAGATGTTATATCTAATTATCCGTTTGATTGCTGGTTGTTTATCTATTTAAAGGTTGTTTATTTATATATCTAATTATCGATTTAATTGTAATTTATTGATCTATTTAAGGAGGGCGCCTGGAAGATTTTGGTGTAAATTAAAACCTTTTGAGTTTTTACAAGATTGAGCAGATATAAAGATTTTGAAAACTAAGTTGTTGATGTAATACAATACAAATTAAAAAAAGTTATTTTAGTAGTATGAAACCCAGTAGCAAGGTATTAATTAACATCATAACAAGCTCAAATATAAATGTTTTAATATTTTCTTTTTAGAAAAATGAAGACATCAGAAATCCTGAATTCTATCCATGGATATCAGAGAGGGTATCATGTGTGAGGGGGAGTGACAAGAACTCTTACATAACAATCAATGATGATAACACCAGTGCACACAAGAACAAAGTACCTGTTGTCCTATCCCATCATCCTTCAGAACATAGTAAAACAATGGAAAAAGAAATACAGATTGGGGACAACGGAAGAGTTTCTGTCATTGTTGATCACTCGGGTCATGGTAAAGTAGTAGAAAAGGAAGTTAGGTTCGGTCAAAACGGTGGAATTTCTGTTGTGGTTGATCCATCAAGTCATGGTGGAGTAGTAGAGAAGGAAGTAAATGTTGATGACAACGGAGTCTCAGTGGTTGTGGACCACTCAGTTCATGGTAAGATCGTGGACAAGCAAATCAACTTCGGAGGCAAAGAAGGTGTGTCTGTCGTTATTGCTGACGACCCTTCAGGCATAACGAAGACAATTGAAAAGAATGGCGTCACTTTTGTGGTTGCCGAAGATTCTTCAGGAAAGACGAAGACCATTGAAAAGAATGGCGTCACTTTTGTGGTGGTTGAAGAGTCTGGCGAAGACGATGTTAACAGTGACTCTTCTTTGACATCAACCTCAAAGGTTTTCACTGTTTTATTATTCCATCTTATTATTTTAATAATCTAAAACATGTTTTTTTCTTTATTTATTCACTCTACCATAAGTCTTATATTTCTCTTATAATAATACAATGATAAAAATAGATATATTTATGCTATGAAAATATAAAATCAAATGAAAGCTTACGAAAAATTGAAAATTTACTAACTAATATATTTTTGTGATATTTATTTAAAACTTTTGTAGTGGTTATAGTATTTCCTTAGAAACTATAAATATATATTTAGCAATTAAATACATAAATCTTAATCCATCAACTATGTTATGTTTTGATAAAATGTAAGAAATTAAATAAACTTTTAAATATAATCTTTTTTACAAATTGTTTTATCCTAAAACTTTCATACGTTAAACACGAGTACGGCCACAGTATCTTCAGTATATTGTATAATGTTTGTTTGTCCTCATTCCATATCAACCAAACAAACAGGCCAGACATATCCAAAGAATATTTTCTCGTTTGTGGCTAAACCCAGCCACATGAAACACCTTTTAAGCTATTGCTGCACCCAATGGCTAGATATGCCACTTATTAGACAACGCTCGATAACTTTTATATTAATAATTTTATTTCAATTCTGTAAAATGTATTGTGAATTACTCATTATACCACATTATTTGATCTAGTTCATGTAAGAAATAGCTGATATGTCATGAAACAGGAATGAGGCAAACATTTCAAATATTTTATAATTTTGGAAATAGCAAAGACTTAAACTATATATAGTTTTCATTGATAATTGGTGAATATTGACTGAATATTGGGAATAGGTGTCAGCCAGTTACACATAGAGGTAGAGCTTCAAAGTTCCGCAAACTGAGGAGTTCCAAGCCTGAAAGGCTTCCAACGAAAAACTCATTATCTGAAGTAAAACCTAAAAGCCATTCCAATAAAAAATCACTTCTGAGTCAAAAAAGGAAACCCAATCTAGGCTAAATAGTTGAACATACGAAAACATTTTGATACAAGGTTAACAATTCCATCAAATTATATGAAATAACATTCCAACTAAAGTTCACAAATTTAATCAAAACATGGATATCCAAGTTCACTCCAGCAGGTTGAGGTTGACGAGGTGAACAAATTTGTAGGAATCATAACGTTCACTGATTTTCCCAATACTTTTTGTCATTGTGACTCATAAAAGCTAATTCATAAGAAAAGTATTGTTTAAATCTCAAAGAATTCAAATTTTTATGGGGATACCCCACTTTAAAACGAGCTGTGATAGTAAAGACAACTGACTGTTGTATCAGTGTTCACCTCATCAACGCCACCTGCCGAGAATAAAAATTTAAATAATTAATTATAGAGAAATTACCAAAAAACGTACCAAATTACTAGACTAGAAACTTTCGATTTAAAATTTAAATTTGTTGTTTTCTGAAATTACATTTCCGACAAAAGTAAGCAACGGATGTTAATTAACATACAAGTACATTATACCTTCAATTTCTTATTCACAAGAATACATGAAAATAACACTTGTTTTATAGTTTCACACGAATATTCATTTATAAAATAATGTTTTCAGCTATGAATCCAGCAACCTAGTTTTCCGTAAATAATTAGACCATGGATTTCTTATCACACTCCTCCTGTTTTACATTTGACACTTTTTACAAATTTAGTTAAGAGCTTTTGATAACCAACTAGAACCAGCTTTTGCGTAATCTGACGAATTTGAAGTTTGAGAACAATTAAAATCTTATAAGTTTAGATCAAGATTGTTAAGAAACATAAATAATCATAAAATTTGTTGCTAGCCGTTAGTCTGCATGGTAACCTAAAGATATTAGATATGGAGACGATATTACATTACTGTTCGTGTTATTCGAAAACTTAAATTATCAACGCAGGATCTCTAAGACATATCTCTCAAGTAAGAACTACATATAAACAGTGATAAATGCAAAATGTCGATGATAATGAACATGTTGGCACCATGTAAAGTAATATGTTTGCAGCATATAATGGACATGTCGGCACCATATAATGGAACATGTTGGCACCAAATAACGGAACATTTTAATACCATATAACGAAGATATGGCACCATATAACAGAATATGTTGCACCATACAACTGAAAATGTTGGCACCATATAATGAAACATGTTAGCACCATACAACTGAACATGTTGGCACCATATAACGGAAAATATTGGCACCCTATAATGTAACCTGGTGGCAACATATAATGGAACTTGTTGACACCATATAATTGACATGTTGGCTCGATATAACGAAATATTTTTGCACCATATTAAAAACGTAACATGTTGGCACCATACAATGGAACATGTTAGCACCATTTAACGGACCACGCTGGCACCATATAACATATCAAGTTGCCATCATTCAATGGAACATGTTTGCACCATATAACATATCATGTTACCACCATAAAACGGACATATTGGCACCATATAATGGAACATGTTGACACCATAAAATGGAACAAGCTGGTACCATGTAACTGAACATGTTGGCACCATATAACAGAATATGTTGTAATCATGTACCGGAATATGATGGCACCGTATAACAGAAAACATTGCTACCATACATCGTTACATATTGGCACCATATAATGGACATATTGGTGCAATATAACGGATAATGTTGCTACCACACAACGGAACATATTAGCACCATATAATGGAACGTGTTAGCACTGTATAATGGAACATGTTGCTACCATACAACGGAACATGTTGACACCATATAACGGACGTGCTGGCACTATATAATGGAACATAGCACCGTATAGCGGAACATAGTGCTACCATTTAACGGAATATGTTGGCACCATATAACGACACGTTGGCGCCATATAACAGAACATTGTTGGCACCATACAATGGAACATGTTGGTACTATGTAACGGAACATGTGGGCACCATATAACGGAACATGTAGGCACCATATAATGGAACATGTTGGCATCATATAACGGAACAAGTTTGTACCATTTATGGAAAACTTTGAAACAGAATTGTTACCTAGTATCAGTGATAAAATTGTCTACGTTGCGTAGACGACGTAATTCTAACATGGCCAAATCGTGAAAACTTTGATACCTAATGGGAATCATTGAAAAATCTTCATCCATTTATAACATTCAAAATAGAATGGGAGGTAAATAATACTTTACCCTTCCGCGACGTGTGAATATACCAAACTGATAATGAACGTTTATCTTTACGGTTTACAGGAAACCCACCAATTCTATCAACTATACCAACTATCTTTCAGCTCACCAAACATCTTTAAAAAACAAACAATTTCATCACAATTCTTAAAAGCATATAGAATATGGGACGGCTATTGTTTGATGCTGAAGTAAATTAGGTATATGAAATATCTAGAAAACTATGATACACATCCTCGCTTATAAGAAAATGTCACACTAAAGCAAATAAAGATTTTTCGAAAATAGTAAAATGAACAAATTTAACCTTGATAACAACAAATTAATCTTCTTACCATTTAACCCTAATGTGGAGCATATAGAAGATGACTTTATAAGATCAGGTTATGATCTAGTATTTAACTACCCATCTACTATTTCTAGATTAATAGTTCACAATCGCATAAAAATAGATGAAGACAAATGTGGAACATACCAAATAAGCTGTACAGAATGTAAAAGAAAATACTTTGGTGAAACTGGAAGAAATATAAAAATGCGCGTGAAAGAGCTAAAAACGATTACAGAAATGGAAATGAAAAGAATTCTTTGTTTTTGTATTCCGCAAACACTGGTTACAGAATTGGTTTGGACTCGGCGAAACTAGTGTATCAGTCAAATGATTTCAGTAAACGCAGAATAGTTGAGTCAGCGTTAATTGAAAAAATCCCAAATATGAACACGTCTTGACGATCGTTTTCGTTAAATGGATGCTTCCAAAACATTATATTGAAGATTATGAGGCTATATTATGTATGAAAGGGTGTCAGTCGAGACCGAAATGTATATTAAATAAAGTCAACCTCGGGAAACTGTATGTTTAATTTCAAGTGAGTTATGTTTATCAACTACAACTCATAAACAGGTTTTTATTTAATATTTATGTTAAATTTGTTTTATTAGATGTTGATTTAGTTTATAAATTTAGAATAACTTTTTCCTACCTTGCGATAACTAAAATTCATTTTCCTGCTTATGGTAAATTTCCATTCATAGGCTCAAACACTTGTATGAAATATTTACTCGCATAATTTAAACATACAGTTGTAATATTTTCCTCTTTTGCAAAACAGTTTAAATTGAACACCTGCCAAATCATGGAAACTATATATAGTGAAGCTATCGAAAGGATAGTTAGTTACCAGAATTGAAACAAACAAAAGTCAACTATCGCTCCAAGGTATATTTAATTTTATATTATCTTATAGAACTTAATCAACATATTTTGACATTCATTTTTGTTTGTTCTTTATCATGTTTGTTTTAAAGTATTAACTATTTATTGAAATTATGTTTTAATTTATGAACTCACATTTATATAGCGCCGTTTAACCAAAACGATTGTTTTAACCATTGTTTATTTTCACCAAATGTTTGCTTTCTCACAAACAGAACGTATAGTGGATTCACAGACATTGGTGTAATATTGGTGTGGTGTTATCTAAAAACTTGTTAAGCAATTTCTTTTTGACGTATGAGGCTTAACAACGAAAAACTTATTATGCAACTTTTATAATAATCTTCAAGTCATATAAATACATTTCAAGTCAATCATTAAAACAACAAGCACGAGTAAATGCTACGCATTAAATACTGTGTTTGTATGATCAAAATGTTTCTAAATTTGTGTAATTGTTGAATCTAATTTTATATATTAATATATCAACACTTTTCTTCCATTTATTTCCTATCAAATTATCTCGAAACCTTCAAATATTAATCTTGCTTAATCATGAATTTGATGCTAAATGGGATAAGTCAAAAAACTCCTAAAATGTCTATAATTTAAGGAAATAACAATTTTTGGCAAACAATTCCTTCAGAATCTTAGAATCTTCAGTTCTTTCATTTGTTTTAATAAACTTTCCTTTGAACTTTTAAACAAAAATCTTTGTTAACTATGAATTTAAATTTTCTTGTAAGATGTATGTTTTAAAAAGTAAATACTGATTTCAAAAAAAATAATTCTTAGTGACACCAGTGTATATGTTTGTTCTTTATTTTTATTTAAACGAACTATTCTGTGAAATAATTTATTTTTATTATTTTGAAAAATGCAAAGCTTACTCTCAACAACAATTTAAAATTGAATAATAATGGTTATCATAAGCAAAATAATTTTATTTTATGTTTTTTTTACAGCTGAAAACATTTAAAAATGAATAAGGAATACAAAGTGCTGCTCATCTTAATAGCTCAGTCAGCTTTCTTAATTGGTAAATTTAATGCTATTTTTTGTTTTTTTATCTAGACAAATATTCACTATAAAACAATATACTAAACATGATTAAAACGACCTACATCTAGAAAAAATCTAGAAAGAAAGAAGAATAAATTGATAATCATTACAAAACAGCACAGCTGAATTTTTAATAAACTTATAGCTTAATCAAATTCACAATGCATTATCTGGAGGTAAAAACAATATTTCTTTGCAATTTACAATTAATGTGGACAATTTTTAGCAATTGTTATTTCATTCAGTTTAATTTTATAGATCTATTTTAGTTTGTTAATATGGTTATGTATGTAAATATAGGCAAATATAACGAATGTGGTTACTTATTACGTAGTACAGTATATGTAGAGAATATATGTAAGCTTTTCAGAATATAGGCTTACATCGAATTTGTGTTGCTTAAGACATGCTATACAACTATTACAATAAATCTACAATATCAAACTACGGTAAATATTATTTATATATTTATTTATTATAGGATTATATATGTAAATTTCTTTATAGAAACTGTATTGATACACAGAAGAGAAATATCAAATAATTTTAAAACAAAAAACTCGAATTTTCAAATACAATCTCCACAGCAGTATTTATATTTTAATTTATAATGAAATAGAATAAGACTTTTGCATACATTTTAAGCAAACACTAACATTAAATTATAATAAAAAAATTCTATAGTAGTTAAAAATTAAAAACTTACTTTAATTAGTTTAAATATAATGAAAACCTTTATAGTAATGTATAATTGAAAATCTATTTTAATAAATTTAATTATAATAAAAACTTTATATAAAAATTAAAAACTGAAAACTTACTTTAATTAGTTTAAATATAATAAAAACTTTTATAGTAATGTAGAATTGAAAATCTATTTTAAATAGTTTAATTATAATAAAAATTTCTATGAAAATTTAAAACTTAAAAACTTACTTTAATTAGTTGAATTAAAATAAACACTTAAATTTAGTTAAAATAAAAACTTGGTATAATTAAATTGGACTTATTTTAATTAAAATGAAAACTTAGTTTAATGAACGGTCTTTAGTGATAAGTGAGAGGAAAAGTTTTATCTACAGTAGAACTATTTTCAGTTTTAGTTGTTTGAAAAAACATTTCAAGACAAAAGGTATTTGACTGCACCAATTCAAGCTTCAATCAATAACTTCCAACAAAGTTGTTCATGAACTTGAAAATACTGCTATTTTAGATTAAAATATGAAATCAACGTATCAAATATAATTATTGATGTGTTGTTGTTTTATATATAGTTATATTTTTAATATTTGCTTATACTCTTTCCAGAAAATTCATTTTCCGCAAAAACCAACCGTATCTCCAATCCAAAGGGTAGGTACTCATTTGTTGACCTGATATTTTGTATTTGGAAATTGAATACTGTAGGTTGAACATAGTTATAAATTGTTATACAATCTTGAAAATGTTTTACCCATTAAATATTTCCAATGTACTAGATAATAATTATTCATTTCTTTTCAATGAGCTTATGGCAATAGTTAAATACTATAACGAATATATTGATTTATCGACAATATCATAGGTATACTTTGATCAAGTTGTCAACCAATCTTACTTAAAACATAGCATATGTTCAACTTTTCCATACTTTAAAAAATCATTTGAAGTTAAAAAAAATACCATTCAAAGATTTACCTTGGAAATATTTTTAAACTATTAATCTAGTCTTTCATAAATGAGTTTAATGACTTTCATAATATGAAGTAATTATTCAGTAGGATTAATGATGGTGTTTGTGCTGCTAATACTATCTTAAAGTTGTCTTTGCATATAATATTCGTAATGTAATTTCAGATGGCAATGTACTAGGATGTGGAAGACGCACTGTTAGACATACTGTTCACTCAGGCGAGACCATTAGAGTATCAAGCCCCAATTTCTATGAAAACAGAGTTTATCCAAGTTTTGCGAACTGTAAATGGAAAATAGCAGCAGTAAGTTAATATAATTTGTTCAAATTTATTAATCATATGAAACAACAATAATCATAGGAACTAATTGTACTTCATCTAGATAAACAAGTCTTATACTATAATTTTTTGCAGGAAAAAAACTCAGAGCTCATATCTATATGTACAATTATCAAAATCGAAAGCAAAAAAAGATGCAAAAGGGATTTCTTATCAATCAATGGCAAGCGGTAAGATTGAACTTATTTTAGATAATATCAAACAAAATAATTTATATTAAAAATTTGTCGTTTACTATTTAAATTTTCTGACCATTTCAACATGGGAGGTGTTTTTAGTTGTGTTATGTAACGAACCAAAATAGTTGATTATGTAGAATCAATTTGTAAGATCATGTCCAATAACAATGCCAGAATGTCTTTGGTATTGCCATAGAATTAGCGGCCACTTTTGTCGTGTATGAGCGGAATCTATTTCTCTAGACATAACACCAATGTGATAATGAAGAAACAGGTAGATGGAGATATTGTTAGAGCCCATGTATTGGATAAAAATTTCAAGGTGATACAGAAGGGACAAGCGAATGGAGATTGAATAAACTCTCAACGCATCCTAAGCAAAATACTGACTTCTTAAGAAGGAAATAATGGTTCACGTCATATTGAGGAAAACAAACAACCTAAATAGGGAAGCTGTTCCCATCCACCATAACCGATAGCGCGACACACAATTATAGAGTAAAAACTGATACTTAGTAGGCCTACTAAATATCGATCTAGATGCTTTGCATATAGGAAATAAAAACCTGGATGTGTTTTTGTTGGTTGGAAATGTGCTGCAAACTGTATTTTTTAGTTAATATGTGATGTGTAACACGCATTATTATTGGGATATACTGATGGGGTGCCGTCAAACCTTAGGCAACCTGAAGCCGTTTCGTCATGTGAAAAAAGTTGAGAACCACTGAAATAGGGATTTGCAACAACCACACAGCTTTCCAATGTGATTCTCTGCCAAGTCATAATCAATCCAAATTTATGATGGCTTTCCATGGCCTCTGGGCTGACTTTAAGAAATTATCTTTGTTCTATTTGATCGTAATTTATCTGTGTAGTGTCAATGGGAGAAGGTAAGTTCATTCCAACTCTGGTGTGATACAATATGATGAGTTCTGATTTAGCATAAACATTCGTATTCTCTCATAGTAGTTGTTTTTAATTTTATTTTAAAAAATTTAATTAATCCAATATATCGATGAAAGTATAATCAAAATTGATCTTGACTGCATTTAACTTAATATAATTTTATTTACATCAGTTTTTGTGGTGAAAAACCGCCATTTGAAGTGATTGGCAGAAAGCTAAGACTGTGGTTCAAATCTAACAAAAGAAGAAATTATAGAGGCTTCGAATGTGTGATTACAGCTTCAGGTAAAAAAATATTATTTTCCTATTTTATCTAACTTTTAAACAGACCAAAGTGATATACTAATATTTATATCTTATACACAGTGTTTAATTTGCAAATATTTACTGTTTAACTCATAAAAATAGTTTTAGATAAATACTTTGTTCTATGTTTAGTATAATAATAATATAAATCCCTACAGATAAAACTTCAACCAATCCAACGCCTACAACAACTACAACACCATATATTAATACAATACTGGAAGGATGTAGTAAGTAAATCTTTTCATATATAAATCTTGTATGCAATATGCAATATATACAACCAAACTTCAGTTTTACAATACTAATTGTTTTCTATTTAATAAAATTGTTTTATAAAAAATAAACTTTTAATGTATAACAATGCATTATTTGTTTTCAGTAACTTGCAGTTTTGTAAGAAGTTATTTACATTTTCCAAATGAAAACAAAATTGGAAACTTGAACACATAACTTAGTTGAGATGAAGCTTGATTATGTGATACTAAAACTAACACTTTGTTTGCATCGCTTCCAGAATGTGGTCATACAAACCACAACAACGGCCGGATTGTCGGAGGTAAACCCACAGGCGTTCATGAGTACCCCTGGCAGGTGTTTATTGTCATGGATAATCGGAAAATTTGTGGAGGTGCCATAATCTCAGACCAATGGATTTTGACGGCTGCACATTGCATCCAAGAGTATGTGTGCTACTAACATTTCTCAAACCTTTACAGATATTAATAGTAAAATAAAATCCATTTGAGTGAGACTTTAATTTACTGTGTTTGTTGGTTTTATTGCATGCGTATACATGCCTGTATTGTTAACGAAAAAAGATCAAAATGGTTGCATGCATTTATTTTTTCAATTATGAAAAAGATAAAAACGGGCCATCAATATTATTACTCATATCCAAAATATTTGAAAAAACACATCGCTTTAAACACTTGAACA
>JARUHE010343320.1:0-10376 GCA_031471125.1 Archaeomysis grebnitzkii | reverse complement strand
CATTAAGTTCAATATGTTTGCATGAAGATTTGACCAAAGGGCACTTTTTTATTGCACCAATATTCAACAAGCTCTAAATGATATATGTTTGTATAAAGTTGTTTCGTATATACAAAAACAAAAGAAGAAGGAAATCCGTGGATATGGCTAATGTGAAATATCAATCAAGCGTGACTTAACATGACGCAATAGTTTGTTTTCGTTTCGTTTGGTCTCGTCAAACGATGCCAGTTGCCACTATCTGTTTTATATTCCCATCCAGTTTTTTAAAGTAGTTAAAGACAATGCAATGTAGTTAAAATCAAAGATGTACCTAGGTATAATGAATAAAATTAAGGTAGATGCATTTTACTTGAAGGTTAATGTTACAATATTAATAATTTCTAACTTTCCACTTGTATATAAGATTTGCAGAAATAATGCATTTATTATGTGTACAGAAAATAAATTAATTTTGAAAAAATGAATAATCTAGCAGAAGTACATAAAAATAATAAAAAATACCTCAACACCAGTGAAGTGAATGAGCAAACACTAACTGATGAAGCTTCGTCTTTATTAACTGCAAATTCTGATTGCAAATTTAGTTTGAAAGATAAGCAAGAAGTTGTGAATGTTTATAAAATTGGTGAAAATAACTCAAACACTCATGAAATGATTGAACAAACAGAACCAATTGGTCCTATTGAGCAAGTAGCTGCTGTTAATTCCACAGAAGACAATAATGTTTGGAAAGTGATTAATGTTGACAGGAGGAAAATAAGTGAACATGTGCACTCTGGGCTATTGTCCGAGGAACTGTTTTTGGAGGCAGAAGCTGATCTCCATGAGAAGCAAGAGTGGATTGATCGAGACGTTGAAGCCTTGAGAGACCTTGTGCAAGCAGAAGAAGGTTTAAGGTCAAGAATTGACAAACCCTTCTTGTTGACTTTTCTTCGAGCAAGAAAGTTTGATTATGAGAAAGCTTTGAACATGGTGAGTAACTACATTCTTTATTTTGGCTTGAAACTTTCAGATTTAGTGAACTCCTAGATCCTCTATGACTTACCCTTGCTCTTAGTTATGGACTCTGATGAAACCGAACATTTATTTGTAATCAAAAATAGTTTTTATTTTGCAAAATTGTAAATAACTTTATTTTTAAATTGTTTTTAAAAAATTGTCATTTCAGAGGATTTTTGATTAACTCTTTTTTTTTGTTTTGTCATTAATTTTTTTTTTGGTTTTTCATTCCCAAACTTGTTTATTTGAAATACAATTATATGCAACCATTACAGAATTAATGTTTGTTGCAATAAAAACATTTTAAGAAGTTTATATGGCAATGTTTTTCATCATTGAGTACTACTGCTCCCTGCCTCAACTATAAACACATAAGGTTCGGTTCTGTATCATTTTTTTGTCGAGCATTGCGTAGCAAAAGCTCTTGAATAAAATTGTCTGTAAAACTTGAATTTATGGAAATAACTTCATTTTTATGCTGTTTTTGGACAGCCTTTAGGGTATCCATCCTATGGATGCCCTATTACAATCAACATAGATCAGTCCATCGTCATCGTCTCGCGTTCACAATTTAGGTGAAGGTTTTTATTTATTTATTTTTTTTTTTATTGAACAAAGTTTATAGATAATGAGCTGAATAATACCTTTTAACTATAAAAATATTTCACTATTTTATAAGAGGTGAAGGTAAAATGTTTAAGTTTTTTTTTATAAATTTACTATTTTTTCTTGAATAAAAATAAATAAGTTTCTATAGATTTTTTCCCTAAAAATGATAGTTTCAATAAATTCAAAAAATATTTCGCTATTTTTGTAAGAGGTGAAGACAAATGTTAGTTTTTTTTAGAAGTTCAATTAATCTGTCATTTAGGTTTTTGTCTTTTATTGAAACCATTTGTTACCTCTGGTTGATGGATGCCCTATTATATCCAAATTTTTAAATTTTTGGTTTTATAGCAATAATTATTGAACATAAATGAAAGATATATCCATTATGAATGATTAATGTTGGGTAAAATTTTCTGTAAAACTTGAATTTATTGAAATAACTTCGATTTTATGGTGTTTATGAACTAGTAGATTTTCAAAAGTACACTAAACATTTTTATCTTTGGTTTTATAGCAATCATTATTGAACATAATTAAAAGATATTTGCAGTATGAATGATCCATCTTGAATAAATTTTTCTGTTGAACATGAATTTATGGAGATACTCCATTTTTATGCTGTTTTTGGACATTTCTTATTTATGGTTCTACAGCAATACTTATTGAACATAAATGAAAGATATATATATTATAAACGATCCATCTTAAACAAATCTTTCCTTAAAACTTGAATTTATTGAAATAGCTCGTTTTTATGCAGTTTGTACTTGTTATTTTCCATAGTATAGTAAACATTTATTTTTATTTTTCGTTTTACAACATTAATGGTTGAACATAAATGAAAGATATATACATTATGAATGATCCATCTTAAACAAAATTTTCTGTGAAACTTGAATTTATTGAAATAACTTAATTTTCATGCTGTTTTTGTACTTGTTTTTTTCCAAAGACATAGAGTAAACATTTTTAATTTTTTAATTTTACAGCAATAATTATTAAACATAAATTAAAGAAGTATGCATTATTAATGAAATCCTCATACAATTTTTCTGTAAAACTTAAGTTTTTTTAAATAACTACTTTTCTATATGGGCTTGTTGAATTCAGAGTAATGATTTATAGATGTCTCTGCTATAACCCCGTAGTTTGATTTGTACTAGTTGAATCTTGGTTAGGCACCACTTAGTAGAATTATGGAAAAAAATTTAGTTTTTGTTTTACATATTTTTATATATATATATAAATAAATACAAATATAAATATAAAAATAAATGAATGAATGAATGAATACATACATACATACATATTTGGATGGATGTATATAATAGTAATGTTGTTGTTTTCATGTTTAATGTGTTTATGAATTTCCTCATAAATGTTTATATCTGGTTTTACAGCAATAATTGTTTAATATAAATGAAAGATGTATGCTTTATTAATGATCTATGTTGAATATAAATTTTTAGTAAACACCAATTAATTGAAATTACTTAGCCATGTCTTTATGGTGTTTATGAATTTGTAAATTTTTTTTAAAGTAGACTTAAACGTATTTCTATCTTAGAGCCACAATCATTTAACCTAAATGAAAGTTATATGCATTAAGAGGAATGATGAATCTTGAATCATTTTTTTCTGAAATATGAATTTATTAAAATAACTACATTTTTATATAGACTTTTTGAATTCAGAGCAATAACTTATTGATGTCTCCCCTATATGGTTATGTATTAATTTTTCTGATAGTCTATTATAATGAGGTACTTGTTTAACTAAAGCTTATCAATAGTTCTACATATCTTGATTCAATGGAAAAAATTCTCATTTTTAGAGACTATATCTCAGGAAGACAAAACACTTGTTCAGTTTTCTATGATTTGAACTATGAATATGAGTATCATTTATGAATAATCATAACAATTTTATATATGCATTTTGAAAGTATAATTATGGTTAATGAAACAAGTTTAAGTAGATACATCATATAAATTAAATGCATAAAATAAAATTTCTTGTAAAACAATTGTATAATGTTTTAATATTTAAATATTTCATATAATTCTGAACATAAATTGCTTTATATATATTTTTTTGTAAATTCAATATTTATTTAAATGGTAGGTTTTCAAATTTCTGGTTGATGAATGGCAGCAAGAAATTTGAACCATTCGGTTCATGCATTACTAGTTTCAAACACATTTCATTGAATATTTTTTGTTTTAATGAAATAACATATTGGAGAAAGTTGAACGGAGCCAGGAACTTTACATAGGCATTTATTTTTAATACTACTTGGCAAATAGTTGCAAAGTAGTGAAATATGGGGTGAATATGATCGTTTATCACTGGCATTTTTGATTCATGTTTAGAATTGACAAGTATACTAACTGTACTGGTTTTCCCAAACCACAATATACAAATGTAGGCTAGGCTAATAGGTGTTTTTAGCCACCGAAAACCATTTGAGGAGCAGTCTCGTTAGGTTTTGTTTGGTGCATTGCAATAATGCTAAACTTTGCTCAAATACTGCTTTATGGAGAACCAAAAGAATAGCTTAAGTCTTGTTTGAAAATGTGACGTCATCTGATGTTTTGTACGCCTTTTTTTATGGGCATTTTGACCAATATGCACTAATTATCTTTCAATGTATTTGAAAGTTTTTGATTTTAATGAAAAAAGGGATTTTTTTTTCAAGTTTTAATTTTTTTTGGTTAAACTATTTTACTAAGCTTATTGTTAGTTTATTTCAAGTTATACAACAATGTTTTGCTTAAAGGTATTCTAACTAATAGGGACTGATTATTTTTCAATTTAATTAGATACTTTTTGTTTTAATGAAAAAACATATTGTAGAAAGCTGAACAGAGCCGGTAACTTTATATAGGCATTTATTTTCAAAGGTACTTGACAAATAGTTGCATAATAGTGAAATATGGGGTGAATATGATCATCTTTGCTGATAGTTATTAAAACAAAACGATACAAAAGTAGTTTTAATCTATAATAGAAGCTTATTTATCACTGGCATTTTTGATTGATGTTTACAATTGATAGCATACCAACTGTACTATTTTTCCCACACCACAAAATACAAATGTAGGTTTGGCTAATAGGTGCTTTTGGCCACCGAAAACCATTTAAGCAGCAAAGTTAGGTTAGGTTTTGTTTGGTGGGTCACAATAATGCTAAACTTTGCTTAAATACTGATTTATGGGGAAGCAAAAGAATAGCCTAAGTCTTGTCATCTGACTGTTGGTACGCCGGTCAGTTGAATGTGTATAATTCCTAGACAAACAACTTATTTTGGTTATTACTCAAGTTATATTAATCAAAATATGAACATATGGGCATCAATTGAAAGTGCCAGTTTAATAGAGTAGTTTTTCTAGGACTTTCAAATGAATTTCACTCTGCAGTTTTCGTACAGCGTGTAACAAGAACTACCGGCTGTATTCAACTTTCACCAATATGTTTCTTGGACAAATTAGTTTGTTATTTTTGGTTTTAAAGCAATAATTATTTTACAAATGCATTATGAATTTGAGGTAGTCAAATATAATTTTCTGTAAAACTTGAATTTATTGAAATAACTTCATTTTATTCAACTATTTTAGAAACAGGTTGTGTTTGGTGAGTTCCTATAGTGTCTTTTGTTTATATTATACTGAACTGGAAGGATCAAATGTTTCAATGGCATCTATTGTTGCCGGCAGCAAGACAGAAATTCCAAACATTGTCGTACATTGTCTACTATGTACAAATGATCTTTACCTTCCTAGTGCTTAATAATAATAATTCATAAACTACTGGTTGTTTTTATTCAGACGAGCTTTGGTGTGTGACCTGTCATACCTCTAGTTTTATCCTTTTGTGTTACACCATACATCCACCTCAGCATGTTGTCGACCCCACTCCATCCTCGGCACAGAGGATGGAGCCCTCACGTCAGAGGATCTAACCCCCATCCCAGCTGGTCCGACCATCAGGGAAGCAGCCCCGTCACTCCCACTGGGTCCGCCCAGAGGGCCTCCGGGGCCAGGTCGTCTGCACACGTGGGCATGTGAAGACGTGTGTGGTGTTGGCACAGCAGGCAGTTTGGATTGGTGTGGGTGTCGGGGGCTATTTTGCTTAAGTATTCTTGGAGTCGGTAAAATTGGTTGTTCTGAGCTATGCCAGTGTTCTACACATGTTGTGTGGGAGTGATTGTCCGTTTAGTTGATGTCTGGTGCTTGAATATTGAGGATTTTGTTTGGTTGTCTGCTGTTTGTGTAGTTAGTTACTGTGTGTGTGTGTATGAGTTTCTTGTGTTGTTTTATTGTTTGATGTGAGGTGTTTTCTGGGGTGGTATCCATTTTTGTCGTATAATTGTTTTTGTTGTGGCATATTGTTTGTTTCATGTATCTTGTGGGTGTTGGTTGTTGTGTGAGTGAATTTGAGCTGTTTGTCGCAGTTGTGAAGCATGTAGTTGTAAGTGTGTTTTTATGGGGAAGATCTTTGTTTCGTCATGGAGATGTTGTGTATTTGTGTCCAGGCTGTTCATATGGCAGTGTTTTGTATAGTTTGCAGTTTATTTATGTTCGTGGTGGATGTAATTGGTGACCAGATAGTGTTTGCATATTCTATGATGGGTCGTATGATTGTTTTGTATGTAGTGAGAGGAGTTTCTTTTGTCTTTCTCCAGTGTGTGGTAGTGAGGGCTTTCAGCATGTTTATGGTAGGTTTGGTTTTGGTGATAGTGTTTTTTTATGTGTTTGGTGTAGGTAAGTTTAGGGTCAAATGTTGACCAAGGATTTTTGGTTCCTTGACCGTTGGCAGAAGTGTGTTGTTTATTTGAAGGTGTAGTGTGTTGTTATATTCTGCAGGGTCGAGTGTGAAGAGTGTGGTGGTGTTGGTTTTGTTTGCATTGAGAGTGAGTTGGTTGTTTTTTGTCCATTTGTGAATCTGTTGTAGGTATGGTAGTGCTTGGGTTTCGGCAATTATGGGATTTATGTGGGAGGAAAATATGGTGATGTCATCTGCATATGTGATAGTTTGGACATTGTTTGGAGGGTCAGGGAGGTCTGCCATGCATATGTTGAGTAGTGTAGGTGACAGAACCCCGGTTCTTATGTTTGTGTGAGGAGTTGTGGTTGTTGTGTTGGGTGTACTGTTTTCTATCTTTGATGTAATTATCCATGAATTTTGTGATTGTGTTTAGTATGTTGGTGTTGTGTAGCTTGGCTATGAGGTTGTGTAGGTGTAGTGTGTCGAACGCCTCAGCATTCTGTTCATCTTTTTTTCTTCTGCTTTCTTCACTGCCCATGTTTCGCAACCATATAGTATAGCAGGTCAAACAACATTCTTGTACACCCTGATGTTTTTCTCCATGCATTCCACACAAGTGCAGTGCCTGATATAGGCCCGTTTTTTATATATTCATTCCATGCATTCCACCCAGATTAAATTCTGTGATGGACTTCACCTCAAACTCTCCACTCTCAGTTACGTGTGAGCCAAGGTACTTGAAAGCACCCTCTCTTGATGATCTCTTCATCCGTTTTCATTCTTCTCGAACCAAAAATACCCGATTTTGGTCGTGTTTATCTTTTAGTCCCTGTGCACTGAAGCCTTTTTTGTTATTCCCTTGTGGAGCAAGAAAATAGCAACTTTTAGAAGCTATTTTCAAGGGTTTTCTCGCAGTTGTACAAACCTTCAGGGTTCTAAGGTCAGTCTGTTACCAATCTATCCGCATGAGAGTAGGCTAGGGTTGTGCCTTTATAGATTCAGTATTTCCTCTTATATACTTATTTCGGAAATATGTGAAATAACATGTACAAGTTAGTTTTTGAGGACAGTATTTTTAGTTTCTTTTATGTTTAGTACTTTTCTAATCATCTATAAAATAGGATTTCACTCATTTTTGTTTCATAGTGCCACCGGGAAAGGGCTCAACAATGAAAAATATGCAAAAACATTTCATAGTGATAGATTATCAGAAGAAGTATTTAGCTTTCAATCTATATAATTTCTAATGTTTCTTAAAATGTTCTTCCATTTTAGGTGCACTTTTCATACATAAGAGATACATTTTATAGCCTTAATTTTAATTTTACATAATCATTATTTTGTAACTCATTCCAAGAGAAACTTTCATTTCGTTTTATATGGATCCACTTTAGATCTATTGATGTTTCAATACTAACAACCCCTAGAGCCAGTGGGAAATATTTTTAGCCAAAGTCTATTTTTTCCAGAACGTACCTGGCACATGTGGATACCAGGCTTTGGCACGGAGGAGCTTCGTCCTTACAAGCGAGCACCAACAACAGAAGCTCATAAGCAGCGATTGGCACTTATCCGCAAAGCTATTAAGAAGTATTGATCTCACTTTGATGATTTATAACCATCTTACAATTGTAATGTGCTCAGTATTTAAATCTTTCTATGACTTTTGTTATTTTGAGTGGAAGTATTTCTTTTCTGAAAGGTACACTGTAATTTTATTTTAAACACATAGTGTGTTTCGTTTATTTTTTCTCATTAAAATACTGTTGTATAAATATTTAAAAGTTCTATTGGATTAATAATGCCTCATAGCTTTTGTGTTAGTTGCATGTATGCGTGTGGCCAGTTTGTTGCTATCCATGTTCTAAAATTTGTTGTGGGTCATCTTAAATGAATAATCTGATGAAGACAAGAAACCAGTCTCTGGCATTGCATTACGATCCATTATAATGCAAACACTTTGGTTTGGTCCAATTTGCCATTCTGAAGCAGCCCATAGTAGAAATTAATGAATGTCTGCAGACCATACCATACCATTGCATTATTATGTTTATGGTTGGCTTTAAAGTGAAATAGATAGAATTAATTTAAGTATTTCATATTAGAGGTATCGAATGGTTATAATATAAGTGTTCTTAAGTTGTTATATGTAGCATTTGACTTGATAAAATTCATTGCTCTCTTTATAACTTATAAATATGAAGTTTATTGAACAGAATCAATTTTAGAATGTCTTAATTATGAATAACTGAAAAGTTGAGAGTTAGGATCGGAGTCTTACTGATATGTGTAATATAGAGTTTATATCTGGATGTGCAAGCTATTTAAATCTAAACTGCATTATAATACTTTTTCATATTTCTTTGATAAGTTGACTTGTTAATTCCTTTTCAGAAGTGTAGCTTTCAACCTAGTATAATATTTAAGTATCCATGTTGTATTTATTTCATTTGAATATATTCAGAATATTTTTTGGCAATAACATCATATTTATGAAATTAAATTTGTAAAATATTGAGAAAGTCTCTTTTTATAAATTATTTTTTAATAGTATATTCTTTTCCTTTTAAAAAATTGAAAAAATGCAAAACGTAAGGTGTGCTCTGTCATTACTTCCTGCTTATACATACTTAAGCAAGATAAGAATGCATGTGCCAGATCTCCAAACCCCTTTAGATGGAACCTCTCATACTGAGCAGGCAAAAGTCTAGCACAACGAGATTAATACTAGAAATAGCTATCTTTTAAAAATAGGAATATTTGCTCTAATTCTTGTAACATAAGATAATTTAAGCAAGAAATATGATTTAAATTTCATTATTTAGTCTCGGTATTTCGATTTTCTATTGATTGTTAATATACAAGTTAAATTTGGCTAATGTGTGAAAGAATATATTTTGAGCATGATGCAGTTTCTTTGGCTAAAATATAAAATCTTTTTCAATTTAAAATATGGGCTAAATCCTATTTTAGACATGGTAATGAGTTCTAGCAATTTTTAATAATGGTTTAGGGATGTTTTGTTATCTATCAATTTATTTTGGCTTCAGTATGTCATATAGACTTTTAAACCTGTTGAAAGTATAAACTTTAATAGTTGAAAAAATGTCTAGTATGAACCTTTGTGTTGATGAAATATTTATTATGGAGAAAATGAACAAAATATCTCTATAATTCATTTTTCATTTGAACAGGATGTATTTTTATATAATTCTGAAGATTTTTTTTAAAAAGAATAATTTTTGAAATAATAGGTTTTCAAATCTCTGGTAGACACCACTTAATAGAAATATGGAAAACAACTTTTTAAAATTATTATTTTAAAGATTTTTTATCCTATGAAATAAAATAATTAGGTTGAAGAAGGCTATTTATGCACTGAAAAATGGTAAAACTGCTTTATTCCCCAACAACTGATAAATACCATTATTATGTGTGCTACATAGGCTAAGCCCTGTATGTTTTTTATCCTATGAAATAAAATAATTATATTGAACAAGTCTATTTTTTTGTATATTGCATATATACTGGACTGCACATCGACCCCATTTGTGTCGCATTCAATTTTTAAACTATTTTATCTTAAATAATGAAGAATAGTATATTCCAAAATGTTACACATCAATCTATTTATATATAATTTTTTCGATCAATATAAATTAACTTTTTTTTACATGTTTTCGTACTTTCAAAACATTTTTAATTCCAGGATTTGAGTAATGGCCTCTATTTTAATTTTGGTTAGTTTTCAATCCCATTTTGTTTCGAGGGATATGATTGGCTGATCACAAGTTCACACAAATGTATAACCAACTATGGATTATATATTTCGTACAAATATAAATATATATTGGGTCATTGTTTCATTTTTATCGAGCGTTCCGTTAGGAAAAGGCTCTATATAGGTTTTAATTTTCCGTCGTCGTTGTCGTCGTCTGCACATGAAAATCAATTAGTGTTAAACAACTTTATTTTAAGAGTTACAGAGAACTTCCATA
>JARUHE010343309.1:0-10377 GCA_031471125.1 Archaeomysis grebnitzkii | reverse complement strand
TTCCATTGCTATTTATTTTTCTATAGATATTTGTTTTCTATTGCTATTTATTTTTTATTGATATTTATTTTCTATTGATATTTATTTTTTATTGCTATTTATTTTCTATTGCTATTTATTTTTCTATAGGTATTTATTTTCTATTGCTATTTATTTTATATTGTTATTTATTTTTTATTGCTATTTATTTTTATTGCTATTTATTTTCTATTACTCTTTATTTTCTATTGCTATTTACTTTCTATTGCTATTTATTTTCTATGGCTATTTATTTTCCATTGCTATTTATTTTTCTATAGATATTTGTTTTCTATTGCTATTTATTTTTTATTGATATTTATTTTCTATTGCTATTTGTTTTTTATTGCTATTTATTTTCTATTGCTATTTATTTTTTATTGCTATTTATTTTTCTATAGATATTTATTTTCTATTGCTATTTATTTTCTATTGCTATTTGTTTTCTAATGCTATTTATTTTTTATTGCTATTTATTTTCTATTGCTATTTATTTTCTATTGCTATTTATTTTTCTATAGATATTTGTTTTCTATTGCTATTTATTTTCTATTGCTATTTATTTTTCTATAGATATTTGTTTTCTATAGATATTTATTTGTCGAAAGCTATTTGTTCACATGTAGCTATTTGTTTATATGTAGCTATTTGTTTATAGCTATGTTGCTATTTTCTTAAGTGTAGCTATTTGCTTTTATGTTGCTATTGTCTTAAGTGTAGCTATTTGTTTGGATGTAGCTATTTACTTAAATGTAGATATTTCTTTATTTATAACTATTTATTTTTTATTGCTATTTATTCATCTAGAACTTTTTGTTTTACTATAGCTTTTTTACTTATAAAGCTATTTTTTCTGCATCTATTCATTTTTCTGCAGCTATTTATTTTCCTCAGCTATTTTTTTCCATGGCCATTTCTTTTTCTTCAGCTATTTCTCTATCTATAAATATGCTGATAAATCACTCTTTGGTGAACATTAGTTTATGACTTATTTTTATTGTTTCACTTACATTAATGATAAATCACTCTCTGGTGAACACTTGTTTATGACTTTTTTTTATTGTTTCACTTACATTAATGATAAATCACTCTCTGGTGAACACTAGTTTATGACTTCCTCAGCCGTCCAGGCTCGCTCCTCAAACCACATGAACAATGGATAAGGCTCCATTGTTCATGTGGTTTGAAGAGCGAACCCTGGACGGCTGAGGGCAGCAAGTTACAAATTTCCTTCACATTAATGCCCGCAAAGTCACAAATATGCAACACATGATCGCAACCGTGTTTTTCTATGCAAACAAAAGAGTAACTCACGTATAGCTTCCATTTCATGCACGAACACAGTTCCTCGTGTGTTAGATGAGCATCTTTTCCTCTGGCTTTGATTTTCTTTGGAAGTTCTTTTTGATACCTGCAAAAATTCCACACATTTACATTTATGAATTTTAATTTAGTCTTAACATTTAAATATCTTCAAGTTCATCTTGAACATGGTAATGTTCCATAGGAATTACTATTGGAGTGGACAATATGGAAGCCTAAAGTATTGGCATGCAGTGAAAAGATTTGAAAAGTTGATTATTACAAATTAATAAAGACCAAAATCATTTCTTGGTGTTGAAAATATAACAAGTCAGTTTTGAACATCACATGAAGATTAAAACAGATCTCAAAGTTGATCCTATTTACATTGGATAAAATTTACAAAACGTTTTTCAAACATTGGACAAAAGTAACCCATCAACAGCAGGTTTGAAAATGTAGTGATAAGGACTTTAACCCTATATAGGATTTAAAGAATCCATTACCATCAATAATAATTTTAATACAAATTGTAACGCATTCCGATATTTATGATAACTGTCTGGCATTATGGGGTTAAAATCATATTTTTAATTTCAAATTATGAATCATTTTAAAAGGGTGATAAATAAATTGAATTTTAGGAATGTGTTTTATATTTTAGGCATTGTGATGTCAATAGATATTTATTCATTCCTTGCTTTACTGTATCCCACATTAAAAGTTGTTCATTTTGTGGTTGTTTTGATGGAATTGTCCAGTTCTACTTTAAACACTTTTACTAATTCAATGTTCTGGTGTTAGTTTATTGAGGATTTTGTACGTAGGAGCTCATGTGTAATTTTAGGACATTCCCTATTTTGAAAAGCTAATCATTTTATCTAGATGGGCTTCAATGCTTCGAGTTTTTAAGGTTGGATAAACCTCGTTGTTCGGGAATTTTAGGCAAAAACTACTGGAAAAGTATTTTAAAGTTTGCTCGGAACCAATGAATGGGCATTAATTTTTGTTTGAGACCAATGTTTATTGTTACGTGTCGTCATTTTCTTTATATCATTGTTGTTTATTGGGTTTCCACTAAAACAGTTTTACATTATCAGCATATGCCAGGATTTTAATTAAGCATAATTAAAATTAAAAATTATATATATAACAAATAGTTGAGGCCCCAAGACAGGGTGATGAAAAATACTTTTTTATTTTAAAGAGTATGTTTGTTTTTGATCGGTTTCGATTGTTTTTAAGTTTTTATTGCAGAAAAAGGCCACTTTGGGCTAATTTTTTGGTTAAAAGAGGACGAAAAAAAATCTTGAAGGATAAAAAACTCTGGTTTTTAGCACCATGCCCCAAGATATATCTCAGTTAGACCCAAATGTTTTGTCATATTCTATCAATATGGAATTCGAAATATTTTGACTACCTTTTGTTTCTTGAATATTTTTTGAGTTACTTGACGGTGGAACAAAGTTTTTTTGACAATATTTTACGAGACTTTGTCGAGGGATTGTAATAGATCTGGTATAGTAAACAATGACACTTGCTATCCATCAATTGCCTAATATAGATGATCATGAAACTTTAGTGAAACATTTTTATAGGTAGGTTGGCCTGTCAAATGGATATTGTAACAAACTTTATAGAATTAAAATATATTTGACCAGTTTTGTATGCCTGGGATAGTAAAAATTGACATCAAATTGATTAACATTGTTAACAGTGCACATATTTTTTTGTTGGTTGAATCAGAAAAAAGTGGGCATTGTTAACAAAGGTTAGTCAATTTGATGACATCTATTTTTAGATATAAAAGTTAGTTTAGTTTGGTTGGTATAACCAACACCAGTTCTACTACAGCCTTTCACATCGAAACCTTAGTCACACAATATGTTTTCGACTCATCTTTTCTTGATACGAGATTAACTTTCTTGTCGTTCAAGCAATGTTAAAATAGTTGATCTACGATCAACAAAGTTAACCAGAGATGAAGAAAGGTTAAGTCGAGATAACGGTTATGGTTTGTATCTACGTTACCAGTTGTGTTTCCAATGGTTTTTTGTAACTAACCAAAATTCCTAGAAGGTATGTATGAGGCCTGTAGTTGAATCAGCATTGGTATAACATTTCAAACATTTTAGATAAGAAAGGTAATGACAAAATATGTTTAATTTGACAAGTCTGTTCTGTCAAGTCAGGATTGTTATGTTCTCAATGTGTCTAATGTCCAAAATAAAATCCAAAATAAACAACCCTTCAAAAAAGGAAGACCACAGGAAGGGCGGAACACAAATAAATTATACAGCACTAGGAATTACCAGGAATAATTTAACTATCAACACCATCAAATGGATCGAAAATAACAAGCGAGGTAACCCACATTCAAATAACAGAGCTTACCTCACTTGTGCTATTATTTGGATCGACAATAGCACAAGCGAGGTAACACATTCAGATAACAATCATACCTCACTTGTGCTATTATTAATCCAAACATTTATTGAAAAACAT
The DNA here is from genome assembly GCA_031471125.1 of Archaeomysis grebnitzkii. Taxonomy (NCBI): domain Eukaryota; kingdom Metazoa; phylum Arthropoda; class Malacostraca; order Mysida; family Mysidae; genus Archaeomysis; species Archaeomysis grebnitzkii. The sequence continues at coordinate 6,552 of JARUHE010343309.1, read as the reverse complement.
TTTCTTGGTTAATTTGGGGTCACCGAGTTCAAAAATGTCAATAGCTCTAAGATAAATGGTGGCCTGTACAATCAATCAATGTAAACTAAATGGACAAAAATGGATGCCATATTTGAAATATTTGGCTACCTGAAATCAGCCACAAAACCCGTCAGCAAAAATTGTGTTGACCGTTATTTTTCATACAGTTATGGTTTGTAAAAACTAAAGAGATTATATTTATGTCACTATAATGATATGCCACTTAGCCTAACTCACAAGTTAACAACTCTTTTCCAAGTCATGTAGAAGTCATTGTATTACTTAGAGTCTGGTAAGAATGATAGGCAATAATATTATTTTAAAAACAATGTTTAACATAAAAAAAATAGCAACGATGTTGATAATATATTTATTACCGACTTGCATCATTATTAAAGATTATATTGCAAGAAAAAGTATGTCTAGATTTTAAAACTTAGTTTAGAAAAAGTTGAAAATACAATTTCATCAAAACTATATATTTGAAAGCTATTTGGTATTTTAATTATTGTATATTGGACTAGCATATATAAAGTTTTTGACAGGGTGCCAGTACATTATTGTCATTGCAAACATAAATAGTTTTACCAATTTTGGGGTTAAAAATCAAGAAAAATGTCACAACATTTTTATAAGTTTTTTAGCACTTTCACCTTGGCAAAAAATGGCCTAAAAAGATAGTAAAAAAATATTTATTTTAAAAGGAAAATGTTGTAAATTATTTCCTATGGTTCTTATCAACTAAAGGAATTTGCAAGGATTCTACTGGTAAAAGATTAAATTGTATGTTTTAGTAATTTTAGCAAGTTTTTCAAATACAAAACTATGAAATATGAAAACAAATAAATAAATAATTGATGATTATGATTTTGTAGATAAAACAAGATTGAAAACATATTGAAACTTTAAAATAGGAATTTTCAAAGCCTAAAAAATAAATGGCTAGACCTAAGTATTAATTTCAAAAGCACAGGCTTGTAGACCTAAGAATTTTAACTTACCACTTAGGTAGATTTTTTAACATTGAACTATTGTCATAAATAGCATAAATTGTCTTACGAAATAATTATTATTGTTATTTAAAATAATAAAATGATTTTTAAATTCAAATTATTGCCAAACAGAAGTTAAGTAATTTTAAATAAAATATTTAGAAACATTGAATTAATTTATTTATCATAATTTTAATTTTACTCAATTTCTTAATATGTTAAAATTTCCAAACTATCTAAAAAATAAAACTTATTAAGTGAAGATAATTTTATTTTTAAAAAATTAGCAAAATTATTCATTAATCTAGATAATTTTTGCAATTTAGAAATTTAAAATATATGAAAAATGAACAGAGTCCAAAATAAAGAAGTCCTGGAAAAATAAAAAAATAACACCTAACAATTTTTTTTGCAAACAAACCAAAAAATAAAAGGAAAACAATAATCTTAATCGTTTAATTAAATGCCAAAAAGTGATAATCAAATTAATAACAGAATCCAAAGAAGTTTGTTCAAATTTGGCAGAGCCAGCAATTCGCGTCGCCACTCCTCTACTTTGAAAGGCAGATGCCAAACGCAAACACCGATCAAGACTACGAATGTCTCGGAAGCTCAAGTTAGTGTCAATCGCGGGCCCGCTCCGTTGGACCCCCACCGGGCCCACCTCCTCAGTGACCGAGCCCACCCCCTCTGGACCCCTTGGCGACTTCTTAGGCGCGATGGGGACGCGTGCCGCGTGCTAATCCCCCGGCTGGCACCCAACGCGTGTTGACCCCGCACACCTGTACACATGTGACGAAGCCTAATGTATGCAAGACGTTCATTGATAAACATCGCTCGCGAAAATGAGAACTTATTGCTTAATTATGCGAATTTTTAATTATTTGTCATTTAAAGCACATTTTTAAAATCAAGGCGCCATTATTTTCAAGATTTGAAAAATAATTACACAAGGCTATACGCTTTATTAACATCAAGTTAACAGTCAACTAATTTTTAATTAAATGTTGAATACTAAAATTAAAATAGTTATGCACACTGCGAACATAAATTGTTATTAGTTAAAAAATATAAAAAGAATAAACAATTACAAACGAATAATAACACCGCCTCTGTGAAACCTAAATGTTCGCCGATAAATTTATTTTTAGATATTTCAACTACGTGGATAAATAAACTTTTTACTTCTTACATATACACATATTATAATGTTCATACCATAATATAAACAAATTAAAAAGATAAACTGAAAAAATTAGTTACACATGGTTACAAAAGTAATTTCCTTTGTAATGTTGGCTAGGGGATGATTGGCCACGTATTCTACTTTACGAAATAAGTTTAATCAAAAATAGACAATTTAAAACAAATTTTGTTTAACAAACATTGGTCTAATTAATGTAAATACTGCCTGAAATTGTTTATAATTTCACTGTACACATAAAAATTACTTTATTCACTCAAACACTATCACTGTTAGAGGTTCAATGACATTGTACCGCAAAAAAAATATTCGTTTTAATTGTTTTTCTTTGTTCTTACCATTTGTCTAGCTTAATAAACTCTTCTTTCTTTTTAGGCTTTTGACTTGCCTTCAACTTGATTGCATCATCATATAATCCAAGCACATAATCAAATTGTGCTGAAGTTCCTTTAGTGAAGAACGATCTTGGATCTTTCATGGTCGCTGCCATAGTTGGGACTCCGGGACCAGAGACTGTGAGAGCCGTCCAACGCCGATCACAAGACGCGCCGGCTGTGATTGGCTGTTCAGTCTCCCCGGTGCTGTCGTCAGCCAATCACAGAGCCGATTTCTTCATAGCTGACCAATCAGCTATCAGATCACACAAACCATTCACCAATAGGAACTCTTAAGCCCGCCAGGCCAAGACACATCTGGGTTGAATTTTTGCTGCAACGAAACTATGAACGTGCATGTGATTTCCTATGATAAATGATTATATAAAATAATATTTATCCAATGTTTTATATTTTGTTATAATAAACGTTTCATCTAATGCAATTCTAGGATGGTTGTTCGAACAGATAAGCGAATTCAAATAAATGTTGATCATATAAAACAAACAAGAAAAATGTCCTAATTAAAATGAATTGCCTTTATTCACTGATACAAATACTTCTCTTCAAGGGTTACTGAAGACCTCACAAACGTTTCTTGAATGACACGCCCCATCTCACATCAGTGGCCAATATTCACAACAACGTTTGTCCAGAGTCCAGACAGACATACAAACGTCTAGGCCTAATGTGGCGGCCGCGTCAACTTGTACAGGACGGCTGGGAGTCAGCTGTGCAAAAATTCTTAAGCAAACCTTAATAAAAAACTTTCTGCTATCATAATTATTCTTTGTGAAGACCAAACTAATGTAAAAAATGATAATAAATATGTAATTGAAAAATAAAACAAAAAAAATAAAAACAACGAGAGCAAAATCCATTACTGGTACACGACTGAATAGTCTGTTGAAATAAAAATGTAAATGTAAAACGTTTCAATCAAAATATCGAATAAAATGAAGTGTAAAATTTATGAATGAATAAAAACAAACGTTGATAGTAACATAGCCAATTAAATTACTGGTTTTCCTTACTATCTCCGGCCTTGTAAAATGTTCGGAAACCATGAAATGATTCGAGATTTGGCAAAAGGCGAAGAATATCACAAATGTTGACGATAGCTTTCGAACAAAGTGTTTTCGTTTCTACCTTCTGCTCTGAGACATCTATCACCTTTTAAAATTTCCACCAACCTGTCTTTCACATAATAACATATTTTTTTGTTCTATTTTTTATTTAACTTTATAATTAACAAATGAATATCCAATATAATTGCCATCCTATGATGGGGTGTCAAATTGTTAAACGATTATTCTGTTTTAATCTAAATTATAAATAAATTAAATACAATATATGATTTTCTCTTGATTTAAAAAAGTGATATCTGGCAATTATTTAGTAATGTCTATTAATACAAACAATTTCATGTTCAATTTAAATGTGTTAAGATATGGGTTGTGTGTACATGTCTTCCCTCCGTTTCTATAATGAAAGTAAACCCTTGAATGGAATAACAAACTTTACCTGTAAAAGATTTTTCTCACTCGCATAAAATTTAACCCAACTACAGTTTAAACAATATATTTTTCCTACATTGTATGTCCTCTATGGTAAAAGGGTTTTCATTATTATAAAATTATATATATAATACAATTCTATATTAAAACATGTTTCTGTAAAATGTGTAACCACCAGGCTAGTGGTTTGTATACAACAAAGTAGTCAAATGTAGTATTACAAATTTAAAAACATATTAGGCTACACAAATTCTAAGCAAACAATATTATGAATATCCTGGAATTTATAACTATAAACTTTAATAAGTAATATAAACAGAATTCAATAAATTCTAACGCGTATTAGTTACGTTCTATTAAATTGATGAGGTAGATATATTGTTAAGAAAATATTTATAGATAACCAGTAAAAACCTCCCTAGCATATATTACGAATTTATAAACCTTCTTTGAAATATCTATGTGATGAACCTTTTAGAGTTGTATTATTAAATCAACATAAAGGAAAACATGGACTTCAACTCTTTTGTTACTTCAACTCTTTGAATAAAACATTCTTAAATTTAAACCAAACGGAATAGTTTAAAATGTCCTTTGCAGAATAAATTTGTGTAAATTTCAGTTTAGTTTATAAGAATATAGTTCTCTGATGGCATAGACTATTGAGTAGTATGTTATGTTCTAAAATAAAGAGTTTTACTTTATTTTTATGTTGAAAGTTTAACACACATAGTTTACAATTTCCATTATACCAGCCAGCATCAGGCAACGATTTCCAATAGCAGTTTTTTTTGATAGCCCTGAACAGTGTTCTTTAGTACACTGCGACCACTCCATGTCTAGAGTTAACGCAGTACTTTGGTATTGTATGTACGAGAGAAAAACAATTACCTCGACTCGTTGGTACTTCCAAAGTACCAAACAGGACACCATAGCTAAGGCGATCATAAAATATTCTCTTACATGGAAGTTGTCGAAAATTTGAACTGTTGCCATATGAGGTCTAAAATATTTATAGTTAATGCTGAAACAATTTGTCTTCATCCCCAGTGCAATTAAGGCTTTGTTAACACTGAAGTTAACTGACTTTTAAATTTTTAATTATATATATAACAACATATCATAACAATTAATTAAAGTATAAAACAATAACGAAGCTGAATGTTAGACTAGGTAACGATACAAAGTAAGAGCAAGAACAATCAGCAAGGAAACAAACATTATAAATCCGCAGTGACTTCTCAAGATAAATAAGATCGAAAATCAATCCAACCTCATTAATATATTTCACAGAAGTAAAACCCGTTTTGAATAATCTTACAGGGACAAGAACTGCTACAAGTACCACGCTCTGGTAACCAACCGTTGTAATGGAGGAAGCCCATACATTTGTTTGAACTTATCCGTGGATCGTATGTGCAGACTCCACAACTTTTTCCTTTTCTACGGTACAATCCACGCATACATCCACACTTGATATGCTATTTTATCCCAATCTTCCTTAATAAACTTCAGTTAGCAGACATTGTAATTATCTCGTTAACTGAATAAAATATACAACTCTTCATGCGGCGAAACCCAATTTATTATTTTATTTATCTACACAAACTCGGTGTTGTCTCTACCCTCTAGCTAGCTTGTCACTTCCGCCGACGTGTTGTTTTGAAATAACTGTCCACTTGGTTGTGAAGAACTTTTGTATTTTGAAGGTTATGAATTGCTGAGGGTCGGTCAAATTGCAGTCCTAAGCTCCTATGGGTTTGTTTGTTTGCAATTATTAAAAGTTATTAAATTAAATCAAATGTTACGATTTATTAATTAGTAAATGCTATCATTCATTAATTATTACAATGATTAAATATTAGGATTTATTTCTTATTATAAAATATTAGGATTAATTTCTTACTATTATTATTATTATTATTATTATTATTTCTTATTATAAAAAATAGGATTTATTTCCTTATTATTATTATTTCTTGTTATAAAAAATAGTATTTATTTCCTATTATTATTATTATTTCTTATTATAAAACATTATGATTAATTTCTTATTATGGCTAATAAACAATTTGTTTAGTTATCTAACGTTTCTATTGTACGCATTCTATATTTGTTTTCCGTTTTGGATGCGAGTACAATAAGCAAAAAAATACGAATTAGCAATACAAAGTAAAGGTGATTTTATTTAAATTCGTTAAATTCTATACAAAAGTTTGTTAGAACTATCCAAAAGTGATATATTATAACTGGAAAAATTAAAATAATTAGGCCTATATGATATAAAGAACGTAATTGTATTTTATTTAAATTAGTTAAAGTCCATAAAGTTTGTTAGATATATCAGAACTAAAAAATTTAAAACAGTTAGGCCTATATGATATAAAGAACGTAATTGTATTTTATTTAAATTAGTTAAAGTCCATAAAGTTTGTTAGATATAT
>JARUHE010343298.1:0-10378 GCA_031471125.1 Archaeomysis grebnitzkii | reverse complement strand
ATATATATGTAAATATAGATATAATATATATTATACATTTATATATATTTAAGCAAACGATTTTTTTTATACAATATTTTGAATGTCTAAAAGCTTCTGATATTTAAAATTCATGTCACATTTATCGTAATTAAAATATTTGTATAATTTGTCCTTCACTTTTCCTCTTAAACATTAATGTCAGTGAAAGGAGAAGACAAATATCCTAATTGTTCAAGTGAAAGGAAGTCCTATAGAACAACCATAATTTTAGAATCATTTCAGCAATCGATTGTGCAATCGATCCTTCCATAAAACAATATTTATTTGTATTTATTGTCTTTATAATTTGTTTTACATGTTTAAAAATAATTTAAGAATAAAGGTTTCAAGTAAATGCCTATATATAGAAAGCAACTTCCATAACCAATACTAATTGGTGTTCTCATTCACGTTGCTATAATTGTTAGCACTTTAAAAGTTTCTTATAATACCGGTGATATACATAATTAAAATTGTTTATTCCATCTTTTGTAACACCAGTGATATAAATAAATCAAGCTAGTTAATGTTTTTATTAAATTTCTAAAAACAAATATTTGCATATATAAGTTTACTAAAAACTTAAACTAACTTGTGACTTTGCAAGCATTAATGTGAATAGAATTTTAAACTACTGCCCTCAAGATTCTATCTTCAAACCACATGAACAAGGGAGCTTATCCAATTGTACCATCCTCATTGTTTATGTGGTTTGAAGAGTGAGCACTGGACGGCTGAGGACAATAATTTAAACTTATCTTCGCATTAGTGCTCGCAAAGTCATAAACTAGTGTTTATTAGAGAGCGATTTATTATTGTTAAACTAACTGGTGTTACACATGATAGAATTATATATTCTATGTTAAAAAGAACGGTTAAAGTGTTGGTTATCATTTTTGAAATTTTTAACAGCACCCTTGATATAAAACACGTTTGGAGTCTCACATATTTCAATTGAATTTTTTATTCGTTGTAATATAATATTTTCAATTAATCACTTTGAACCAAAACATCCAACAGTGAAAACAATTTACATTTTAGAAGCCTCTACAACAACCTACATAACTGCAACATAGCCAATGTTATGTAATCTCATGTCATGTCATGTCATGTATGTCAAGTTATGTTATGTTATGTCATGTCATGTTATGCTATCCTATGTTATGTTACGTTATGTTCTGCTGTGCCATGTTATGTTAGAGTTATGTCATGTCATGTCATGTCATGTCATGTCATGTTATGTTTTGTTATTTTATGTTATGTTATGCTATGTCATGTTATGTCATATTATGTTATGTTATGTTCAAAATTCATCCAACCAGACTGAACAAAATTTTACCTAACAATCAGGATTTACACGGATATGTTATATAGATGTTATTGGCTTAGTGGTGATGATTATTAATGAGTTTTAATGAAAATAATGCATATTAAAATATCCTATGTCTGCTATATAAGATGTTTTTTTCAGTATCAACAATAATTAATAGTTTTCTGGATTAAATTTTTCGACAACTGTTTAAATTTATGTTACTAATAATAACTTTTACTACAAAACATATTGTACATCATACACAAAGTTATGATATACTACACCAGTATTTATATTTTTGTTTGGGCAAAATATTAATAAAATCAAACACCTTACATAAAATTCTTGTTATCGTAATTATTGTTTTACCTTACTTCTTGAGAGAATGGTAAATACAAATCAACCACCATAATAAACGTAGGCTGATATGATAAAAAATAAATATCTGATCATTTGAAGCCACATCTATTTAAATAAATTACATTTATAGATAAGTAACCAAGGTCATCTATGTATCACACAAGTACAATTATATAATATTGTACTGTTGCATGTAAATAATTAACACCGCGTATGCATCAAAAAATTAAATTGTGCATGCATTTTTTGCTAATTGATTTTCCAATGTATGTATGTATGTAAGATATATAATTCTATTGTAATGGAATTATAGCTGATAATTTTTTTCCACATAATAAACACTCATTTTTCTTGTCTTTAAGAAGATGATGAAAGTTTCATTACGGCCCAAATGTAGAACAAGTACGAGTAAATGCTACGCATAAAATTGATGATAAATTGGCTGTCTAGAAACTCCTAAAATGTTTATATTTAAAAAAGTATAAGTTTCAGGCAAGCAGGTCTTTCAGACATCCTACCTTGAAATCTCCTGTTCTTTCATTTGTTTTAAATAAACTTTTCTGTAAACTTTCAAATAAAATCTCGGTTGACCATGAATTTCAAGTGGTTTATAAAATGTATGTTTTAATAAGTAAAGATTGATTTATGAAAAATAAATCTCTAGTGATACCAGTTTACAATGTTATGTTCTTCATTTTCATTTAAACAAACTTTTCTGTAAAATTTATATTTTTTATTATTTTGAAAAACTGCAAACTTTGGTAGAGTCCACAAATAATCCACTGTCTCAACAACAACAACACCAACCCCAACAACAAACAGATGCCACTTATTGAAGCTTCGTTTTTTAAACACATCTTAATAATACGCTAACGAAATATAATTATGCAGACTTATTATACTAAGTTTAAAAAAAATCGAGCTTACTCTTTTAATCTAATTGAATAATGGTTATATTAAGAAAACGCATCTATCTATCTATATTTATATTTATATGTAAAGAAACACCTTAGTTATAAATTATTTCTATCTTCATTTTTTTATTAATTTTGTTTAAACCAATATAAAACAATACACTTCAATAACAAAACATCTAAGCAAAAACAATAATTTAAAGTCAAGTTTATTGACAGCTAAAAATACTAAAATAATTAAATTTTTAAAGATAATATTTAAGCTAAACATTTTCAAGTTCAGAAAACTTAAAATCTATTAGACGCGAATTAATAATTACATTTAATTGATTGTGATGGAAACAATTATCAAATGACTTTCGTAGTAATTAGCCTTGTGTCTTACTAATGAAATATTTGCACATTATCTGAATTATTCCTCCGTATAAATGAATTTGTTCTGTGTAATTAACTTTTTAAGCCTGAGTAACCTTTGCCATATGAGCTAAAATACATTGAATTTGTCATTGAAAAAAATCCTTATTGAATTTCAACTATTTGGTCATTTTATATGTTAAATAATAGATATCTTTATAATGCTATTGTAATTTTTTATTTAATTATACTTTTTTGGGATTAAATGTGATGGATTTTTTAACATTTACCTCCACCAATCAGTGTTCGCTCCTCAAGCTACATAAAAAATCATCCACATTAACCATACAAATACCCACAAGTTGTAAAGTAATTTTTATGTTAATGTTAATGCACACGTTTTAATTTATGTTTTATCTGATTTGTACTTAGTATAATTTTATTTCTTTTTTTTTGTATATTATGAATTTTAAAGTGCTTGTGAGTAATTGTTAAAACATTTTCAAAGCCGTCATAACAAGATGTGTCTTTTTTTTTCATTTTCATTTATTATAAATTTATTATAAATTTATTATAAATTTATTATAAATAGATGTGTCTTATTTTTAATTTTCATTTATTATGTCTTGTGCAAGTTGTTGATTCTAGAACTAATTGAAGACATTGCATATCTCGTCTTTGCGGTTCAATTAAAAAAATTGTGAAGTTTGAAAAAGAGAAGAAAATGAATGTAATTAAGATAGATGTCAACAATATAATCGACTGTGACTCTTTATTGCATAAGCTCACACACAAACACACACCTAGTCTAACATATCGTAAAATAAACAATTCATTCATACATATTCATGAATATTTATGGGTATTTATGAATTTTTATGAGCATTTATAAATATTTATAAATATTAATGAAAATTTATGAATATTTATGAATATTTATAAGCGCTAATGAATATTTATCAACATATATAAATATTAATGAATATTTATAAATATTTACAAAAAATAATAAACTTTTATGAATACTTATGAATATGTTGTTATATTCCTGATATATGTTACATTACAACCAATGTTTTAATTGCGTTGTACCCTTGTAAGGTTTCAGACACTTTAATGTGGTTTAATTAGATGATCCTAAGGTTAATTGCTTAATCATGGCGATCATTTTGTGGTAATCTTGGATGAACTTCATTAGCATTTCTGTCACATTTTATAATACAAATTATGATGGATCAATCGCTTATTGTGTCTATTTTATACTTGTGTTGCATTTATGTTACTGTATTACGTTAAATTTATTTTTTTAGTCATTTATTGTATTTATTGTATATACATATTGTTTTTACTTATTGAGTATATTTTGTATTTACAATATTTAATTTTTGTATTTATTGTATTTAAATATTGTTTTTTATCATATAATTCGATGGTTTATATGCTTATTAAATGTATTGTACGTTCATAAGCAGCTTAATCTGAAGTTTTTAATGAACTTCCATCTAATGCTAACATATTTATATTTGTGTTTGCTATTTAGTTGATCGAGTGTTCATCTTGTTGCAATTATCTTGAACTTCACACATTTACTATGAATTATTATAAAAAGTTCGGTTAGATGTCTTTGACTAAGATTTAGTCTAAGTACTAGATAATAGTTTTCGTGTATGCAGGTTTATATGACTGTACCTAACTTATTCATGTGTTCACATTATTCATTTGTATAAATTAGTTTGCTTTATTTTACGATTATCTGTTGAATTATATGTAAGGTAATAATTTGTTTGATATATTACGTTTATTATGCTAACTCATTGCAATCAATACATTATATCAAACAATTTGTTTTTTGTTTGTTTACAAAGTATTTGGTGATTGACACAATAAATATTATCTATTACTACCCACATGAAATAAATTATACCCTAATGGTATGTAGTCGGCATATGGTGCTTTACTGAAGCCAGGGTAGGCTTAATATGTATGGATGAAGAGTATACAGCCATGTTCAACTATCTCATTATGGCATAAATGAAATGTGGTCATAAAACATTAATAATTCACAAACGATTATTCGGTCGACTTGGCCATAATGAAAATTTATACTATTATTATTATTATTGTATTATTATCGTTATTATTATTGTATTTATAAAGATAAGGGTGATGTGCAGAAGTGTGGGAACTACCAAGGGATCAAGCTCCAGTCCCACACAATGAAGATATGGGAGAGTATTGTGAATGTAAGGCTGAGAGTTGAGATGGAGGTATCAGATGAACAGTTTGGGTACATGCCAGGACGCGGAAAAACCAATGCATTATTTATTTCAAAATAGAGATCGGAGAGGTACAGAGAGAAAAAAAGACCTGCATATAATATTCATAGATCTAGAGAAGGCTTTTGACAGGGTACAACGCAAGGTGGTGCGGAGGTGTTTAAAATAAATGATAAGTACGTATAGCTAATAAGGGAGATGTAAATAGATGTAAGGACCTGAGTAAGAAGTGGCGTTGAAGTTATGTAGTTTTGAAATGAAGGAGGAATACACCAGGGCGGAGCTAAGCCATTTTCTGTTCAATGTTCTCTTTGACTCATTTAACATGAGGAGTGAGGCAGGGTGTACCATGTGGTTCTATGTCGGAAGACGAGATCAGAGGTAAAGCATAAGATGGACGAATGGAGGATAGCACTGGAGAGTAGAGGTATTAGGATAAGCTGGACGAATACGGAGTACACGAGATGCGTAAATCAAGACAGAGACGGTGATCAGCAGATGGAAGTCATACTAGATAGAGAGGTGATAAGAGTGTGGATATTTTTAAGTACCTAAGATAAGTACTAAGATAGAGATGTTCAGTAAAAAACGTTTTGTGTAAGCATTCAGTATTTTATTGTCCAGGATACTTTTTTATAACAAATTATGTGAGAAAGAACAGTTTAATGTTCTATTTTACCACCAAAATGGTATTACAATGTAAATACGATTTTATAATTTGTTTTATATAATTTATTTGCCCTATTGAAAACTGAAACTAATCTAAAGAAAATGGTTTATTACATAAAAAAAATTATATAGTTTAATACATTCACTGTTGATTTATTGACTGAAAGATAGTATTGTTCAACTAAATACGAGTACTGTAATTTAGTTCTAGAATAACTATAATTATAATAATATAATAATGAAATGTGAGAAATTTCAAGTTATTTTGAACGAATAGTAGGAAATGAAGTTGGTATAAACATCGGAACTCATACATAATGAGCTTCATATGTTATTAATGCTGTTATTAATGTATTATTATTATTATTATTATTATTTATTTTAAACCTTAACTCCTTGAAGGTCGAACAAAAATTTAAATAATCAGTATTAACACATACCATACACTTAAGTGATATTATTATTATTATGCGTACGCTAGAGCCATAGGCACACGCACGAACACACACACACACACACACACACACACACACACACACACACACACAAACACACACACACACACGCACAGACAATATATACAATATATAAAGTTAAAAAATATGTACACACTAGCCGTGTAGATATACTGTATGTAGTAAATAAAAACTCCCTTTGTTTTCTTTTTTATTTTATAGAAATTGTACAGGTACATAAGTTTTACTTTTTTTAAACAATTAAAAATAAAATTCGAAGTATTTCTGGAATAAATATTCTTCTGTCATCAGTGAAAATACTGAACTAAAATAAATTTTTTACTAACTTATATTCATAATTGTTTTAAAATAACAAACTTATGTGCCTATATAATTTGTAAAAAAAAACAAAGTGAATTTTTATTTTCTATATATATACAAATACATGTGTACATAATATATATGTATAACCTATAGTTTAAGGACTGATCTAAGAACAGCTATGAGAGTAGTACTAATCAACATATATTTTATTTTTCACCCATTAAAATACAAATAAAATCTGGACAACTGCAAGTGGTTATTTTATCAAAAAGCCAAAAATTAATTAAACAACTAAAACAAAATTAAACAAAACCATTAAAGATTAAGTTAAATAATTTAAGTTAGTTATTAAATAAAAGAGATTAATGGAGTTAATCAAACTAACTAAGTTTATTTAAATTAATCAACTAATAAGATTAATTAAAAAGCGAAAACAAAATTAAAAGAAAAAACAATACAAATTATGTTCAATATTTTTTAATGTTGAAAATTGTCAAACCTTCGATGAGTGCATACTCAAATATTTGAAAGATGATCATAATTCCTTATGCTAATTTAACGTCAAGGTTGTTTGATTAATAAATTGGATGTCATTCCTACACAAATTCTAGATAATAATATTCTTTGTTTCTTCGGGTTTTTAAATCATGTCGCTACTATGATGGCAAGTTTATACGATGTTACGTTATACAATGGTTAGTTGGTTGATCTGTTTAAAGTCCTTTTACACCATTCACGGTCAATGAGACTAGGATCAAAGTCTATCCCCAACCACTAACAAATGTATATGAATGTACCACTCATCCTCTGAGCTGCTATTTAGCAACCCAAAGGGAAGAGTGAGGCTCTCCCTAACATGTGGCTTGTTAGAGCGACGCATCGTTATACCATAGCGTAAATCTAACGCTATTTTCGTGATAATGAGTACCTCACATTTGACAATAAACCTTCATAACTCCTTAACCACTCTTTTGCGCACAAATTAGTGAGGAGTAAAAGTTTCTTAGAATATCAAAGGATATATGTAATTATTAAAATAACAACGAAATATTCAACGAGTGAGATTCTAAAAAGTGCCTCCTTTTTCCGATTTACGCCCTGATTGATTCTTTAAATGTTAGTGTCTAAAACGTGCTACTTTGAAGCTAGTAACAACGTTTACGCGTTGTTACTAGATTCAAAGTAGACCAAACCAACAAAAACAATTTTTTTAAATCATTGATATTTTTGAAAATTCTGATCATTTTGACATGGAATTCTAATTTTAAGAGAAATTCTTTGCTCTTGTTGAAGCACTAAAAGGAGTTGATTTTCAAATGTAGCAATACGCAATTTAGGTATATAAATTAAACGAATTTATGAAAATTGGTTTGAAATTTATGAAATGAAGGAACAATAATTTATACTTTGATTGTTTTTGACGTGGAAATGAAAACTATTTTATTAAACAAATTTGATAAAAACAGGTATAGAGTACGCCGTTTATAAAACACCAATTTCGTATATATTTGAATTTTTAAGAAGTTTAAATAATTAATTAGAATGCATTTTTTACTGTTGTATTATTGTAGCTTGGTGTTGGATATATTACCAGGGTAAGCATTACTTACTTGCGTCTCAACTAAACACGGGCCTCATATAACTAATGGTTTATTTTAATTTGTAAAAATTGAAATAAACAATGTATTGGCTTGCTCAAACAAATATATATTTCTTAATGAACAGTTATTTGAATAAACAAATGTATTGCATGAGATAGTAAACAGACAATTAGTTATAATTCATTCATTAAATGATATTTGTTGTATGACTGTTTTTTTCTTCTTTATTTCATTGTGTATATTGTAATGCATGAAGAGAAAAACAATGTGGCTTTTGAAATTTATTGTTTTCATAATTATGTAAAGATAGTTTTAAGTTATGATAATATCACAAGCTAAAGTGTCTGACAAACTTTAAGATACTTTTTTTTCAAATAACTTTCTTTCTCTAGAGTTTGGAAGTGTATTCACTGTTCGAATTGTAGTTAGAGAATGGAAGCACGAAACTGCTTTCAAATATTAGTCAAAATCATGAGGTAATTTTTTAGCTGTTTTCATTTGAGGTTACATGATTGTGGTTACACAATCATCTGTACCAGATTAACATCTGTACCAAAACAGATCTGTATATCCCATTATTCAAGTCGGTAACCATTATAGTATTTAGACAATGACTTTTAGCTACATTGAAATATTACTTGTGGCTTATATCTGAAATAATTGTGCATGACAACAACAACAACAAAACAAGACTAACTAATATAGTACGAAAACGTTTTGAAATATAAAATATTAATCTTTGAAATTGGTGGCTTAAGCTTTAAAATATAACGACACTTATTTTCTTCTATATTGGTATACAATCTTATTGATTTATGATAAACAATGATAGGTATTGAACAGATAAATTCAAAATATTTTATCGTTCAATTAAATTTTTGTTATCCATAAATAGACTTTTTAGAATTTCAATGAATTTATTATATTTTTAAACAAAACAATTGGTATTGGGTCGAGTGGGGATGTTTTCTTTGATGAAGAAAATATCCATTTTCGTATTTGAGTTTTTGGTAATGGGGAAATTATTTAATATTGGTAAATCGGATGACATTGCTTCATAAGATCACAGTCTGGGATATTGTAATGCACTATTGCAAGTGAATAATTTGTTTATTAAGTCAAATACTTTCTTTTGGTCTTTGCTACAATCTATGAAAGTAGCTGTATGAATATTTGGCTTTCTTGCATTCTCATTTGTAATTATTCTTGTTTTGTTTAAAAATTTTTAGGTCATGAGTGCTTCTAGTTCTGAGCCCTCTTTTTCTGACTGTATTTTAGTTATTTTTAAGTTAGTCAGTTGGGACGTGTACCAAGATAAAGATTGTGAGTCGATAAGGATATCTTTAATAATTAGGGGGGCCATGTCTGTCTAAGATGTCTTTAAGTGTGCTCTGATATAGGTCAACTAATTGATCTGCAGTATACTCTTGAAGGTTATATGTGATGAGTTTAGAAGAAAGAATATCTGTTGAAAAGGCCTCAATATCTATGTTATTAATATTTCTTAAATTAATTTTAAGTGAGGTTTTAACGGGTATTGTCAGATTAATTTGAAATGTGTTGAAGAAATGCCTCAGATACACAGTGAATTGGATTATCTTGGATAATAATTGAACCAACAGATTGTGGGATGGAGAGATCAAGTGTGTGTCCAGATAGATGGGTTGGACAAATCATATGATTTGGAAGGGAAAAAGAAGCAGTGATTGAATTAAAACGAATAGTGTTAGAATCTGGTGGATTGTTTATTTGTATGTTAAATTCCTCGGCTATTATAATGGATTCGTGCCTGGTTATAATTGTTTCTAAGAAACTTTCGAAACTATTTAAGAATTGGTTAACAGTTGTATGATAGTTTCGACTATATGGAGGTCTGTAAATATAAAAGAAAACAAATTGTTTATTACTGATAGTTTACTTGTATTCTACGGATTCAAAGGTTCTATGTAGAGGATTTGATAGAGATTTAGGTTTTAATTGGTTGTTGCATAGAATTCCGACACCCCCATCTGGTTTGCGAACTGGCAAAAAGGTTATAATATTGGTGGCTACTAACCATTTAAAAGACTGGGACAAGCAATTGTGATAAAAC